>BCNH02000001.1:25679962-25700066 GCA_001662345.2 Metrosideros polymorpha var. glaberrima
CAGTTGCCAAACTGAGATGGGTAAAGTGACCTCTTTTCCTTAATAAATTCATACGACTAAAGTTGACCAAGAAAGCAAGAGCGGTCATTAGGGCAACCGATCCATTCCGACAAGACTTGTGATGTTTCTGAGCAAATGTAGATGC
This sequence comes from Metrosideros polymorpha var. glaberrima, assembly GCA_001662345.2. Classification (NCBI taxonomy): domain Eukaryota; kingdom Viridiplantae; phylum Streptophyta; class Magnoliopsida; order Myrtales; family Myrtaceae; genus Metrosideros; species Metrosideros polymorpha. The sequence goes on from BCNH02000001.1 coordinate 25,680,108, forward strand.
GACACATTCGAGACATGAACAGGAAACGCCAACACATATCATGCAAACCACGTACATTTTTTTGACAAAAGCTCTCTAGAAAGCCACCTTGGGGGACGATAAGCTTAATGAAGAATGATATATGAGTCGCACTCGTTCGATCCTTTTCACATCTTGTTCACAAAGAAGACGCAAAAGATGTGGATCATCCCTACGGCGTTCTTGTGGCTAAGATATTATCTTCGTCAAGATGTGGCGCGTGTCATGCATAGATTGAACCAAGATGAGGATATTATCTAGAAGAGCTTTCCTTAAAGTTTCAGTCCAATTACTATCACTATGTTAGAGGATATGTAATCATATACAATCCCATCGAACTAAGCATTTTCGAAGAGAGCATAATTTAAAAACATTCATCTCCTGACTTTGTCTCTGCTGCAAAAGACATTCCAATGACTCTCAACAATGTAGATGGATATGTAATCATATGTTCTTGTCAAGCTAAGCGTTTTCCAATGAGAGCAAAACTTAAACGTTGCTCTTCTGACCTTGTCTTGGTTGCAAAAAGCCAAGCCTATTTTGCTCATGATTGTCTTGTTCCCAAAATCCAATTTTGATGTTGTTGTAAGCGCCATCGTAATGTCATTGGAGTAATTGTGTCGAGACAACTTGAGGACGAGACAGTTTTTGGGTGCTTGGTTGGTGCCAAATCACGAAAGACTTAAATCCTCTTGGTATGCATCAGACATTCAAGAATATCTCCTTCTTTTTTGTTGGAATTGGGTCGATCGAGCTTGGCAGATTTGCCTACCCCTTTAATCGAAAGATTGGAACTTTATGGTTTAAAAGCACATTTATTCTGGCGAATATTATTATCATTATATTGTTATTACTTTGGGAATAGGGTGATAAGAGCTTGACGGATTTGCCTACCCCTTTAATCAAAAGATTGGAACTTTATGATATCATGCGCATCGGTTCGGCAGCCCCTTCGTGCAGCATTAAAATTTCCCACATGAAGTCGAATGCAACTATGTCCTTATAAAGTGAATCATGAGTGGTTGCATTGGAGGCATCTTGGGGCATCTTTCTATAACTTAATTCAATCGGGTCAAGCTATTTTTCCTCCGGGTTTGAGCTTATTGGGCCTTTCAAATACTCTTGATGGGGAAGGTTTTTAGTGGATAGCTTGATCGGATAGGATCGGATCGGGCCCTTGTATTGGAATCTTTTTGGTCAACGGCCGAAATCGTCATCCATTATATAAACTGGCCGGCCATCTCAAATCTCAAAACCTTCATGACATATTTATATATTTATTGGGTCAATTATCTAATTTTTCTTTTCTATCAATTGGGATTGATTGTTTGGTAGTCTTTTTCATTCTCGTGCTTGTGCATTGTACAACTTCATCTTTAAGATATTATGTGACAAGATCCCTTTTTCCTTTCCATCCTAGTGCATTTGACAACTATTCAAAAGGCTGTCTTTTAGATTGTCGATTTCTTCTGGCTAAGTTAGAGAGAGGAGAGTTAAACATAGGATTGACAAAAAAAAAAATGCAGATTACTCTCAACCCTTTCCATTTTAGTAATGCTTTTGGCAGACATGATTTTTCCTTACTTATATTTTCTTTCTTTCCAATAGTGATGGCCTTAATTAGGACTTGTTTGTTATAAAAATGGCCAAATTCAATTATTTCCTAAATATGGTTATCAAAAGTTTTAAACCAAATTCAGACAAAGCGGAACACAATTTACTTCTTTAGTTTGAACTCTTGACGAGGTTATTGGCCACCTATTGATCGTTTTGACTTTTTCCAGAGTCGAGATACTTCAGATTTCACGACCTTATTAATTGTTTTCTTTTCTAAAATGAATCTTCTACAAAATCCTAGGGATAATGTTCAATGTGATCTTCGAATTTTTTATTTATTTAATTTAGTCCTTAAATTTCCAAAAATCTACTCGTTCTATTAAAAATTCTAACACCTTAGCTGACTTGACCATAATTTTTGTTAAGTTGACCATAATTTTCGCTTGTGTCACGGTTCAGTGGTTTTCAAGGTATAATGAATGGAGGATTATCCAAGATGATTGGGCGAACCTTGAAGCTTTGAAGGACGGCGAGCCTTGACGCTTCTAAGGACGGCCAACCTTGAAGCTTCTAAGGACCTAAAATTACTTGAGTACTCTAGAATATTCTTAAGCAACATGGTAAATGCACACTATTCTAGAATATTCTTGTAATTAATGCGTGAAGTTGGAAGATGTGGAGATAGAGTCATCGTTAGATTAAGGAGAGATCTACGGTTGTAATTCGAAGAGTACTTGTATATATAGCGGTCACCTCCCTTCTTTTGTATAATCTAACAAGTATAAAAAATCCAGAGCTTTTTTCCACGAATTTCTCTCTAGAATCCTTGTGAGTTTCTTAAGTCCGCATGAGTTAAGGGAAATAACATAACATTTCACATCATTATTTTGCCTCAATAAATGCTAATGTGGCAGTTCAAGCCAGGTATTTCATAATGGATATTTAGAAGTTAGATGGAGGAGTACATTGAGTGGATTTTGAAAGTTCAAAGATTAAATTCAACAAAAAGAAGGTTTAAGGAATACACTAAACATTGAAGAAGAATTCAGAAGCCACTCATTATCTTACTTCAATATCAATATTTTGGAAAGCCATAGTTGAGACCATACCATAAACTTAACAACCTTATGGAACTACTATTGTAGCATTTACTCATGGTGAGAGATAGTTTCACTTTCCGAAGACACTCAGCTTAAATAGAAAAAGTCTTTAAACATTGATCACACCAAAGCAATACAATCTCCAGTTGAACTTATAGAATTGGTTAATAGATGGCAATCAATTTTCATTACTTCAAACCCTAATAATACTATTTGAGATATATTTACTTAAACTTCTTGGATTGAAAATGCATATATGGGTGAGGTGTTAATGAGAAAGATATAGTACAAAAAGGCGAGATGTGCAGGTTAACCAATCGGTTTGTTCAATGCAATGTGATCGCTGTACTTATCATTCCAATATTCTAACTCATTTAGACAAACTAGACCAGTTCATTGACCAGGTTGATTCAAAGTGTCCGGCTCCATTTGAAGAAACAATCACTCTGCTCCATGAAGAAACAATATTATATATTGAGATTGTCATAAATCAACAATGCTCTTGTTTGCTTCCTTTGTGTCTAAATACTACTAATTCATGAAGTGAGTTTTGAAACAATTCATAGAAATAGTCACATTCTCGTGTTGGAACAGCTTGAAACTACAGTTAAAACTGACTTTCTTGTGGTCATGTAAAAATAAGAGATTATAAATCCCAGTTTCTTCAACTTAAATAGACCAACATCGATCTCTCTACATGAGCCATAAAGGACCATGAATCGTAGAACAGCCTGTCTGATGCTGCTCAACACTGCTTTGTCCAGTCCATAAATTATTGACGATGGGATCACCTTCGAGATGTGGTCAGAAACTTGGTTCCCGATGAGCATCAGAGTTAAGAAATGCTATTTGTGCTTTCACTTTAGCCAATTCGCTTTCCGCCTTATGTATTTGTAAATGCAGCAGAGAGATGATCCCCACACATCCATACACCGGGTCTTGAATTCGGCATCGCGACTCGAAGTATAACGAATCCGCCACTTGAACTCTCATTTGGGTTGGAGTTTGCTGAGAATACACCAAACATAAGTTACAAGTTCCATCGATTGCACACAAACCAAATCAACAGATGAATGGGTTAAGCTTGTATGAGTGCTTGTCAAGAAAATGAATTAGCAAACAGAATCATCGGGGAAGAGAGATTATATTACCTGGATCATCTTGCCAACATTGCTTGCACCATAGATTCTGTGAACACAAGAAAATCTTTGGGGGTCATCGGATGGGAAATAAGGAGAGAAAATGCAATCTGGAGGACATCTTCTTCTCAAATATTTGCAAGCTGCACATCGAGATGAAATGGCTGACATCCTGCAAGAATCTAACCCAAAATTCTAATGGAGATTTTGAGTATCTTTGCCTTTTATGTAAGGACATTAATGTTTTTATATAGGGTAAGTTGGAATAGAATGTACAACGGCTATATTTTTCTTTCAAAATCGAATTTTTGGAAGGAAAGTTTTCTAGGACGGGGCAAGTTTCCTGTTTAGAGAGAGAACATGTCTGAAAGTTTTTTGGTCGACAACCATTTGCTATTGGCAAAAAATTAAGAAATTTCCACAATGCCCAGAAATTTTTTGAAAAAAAGACAAAGAAAGAAAAGAAACTACTTCCACAATTGCCTGTATTTATTTAACTACGAGTATGGAGTGACAATAATATAATGACGTCCACCAACTACCGTACCCTATAATTTAATTTTAAATTGATGGATTAGTAGTTACGTTGAATTTGCATTAAAATGGCCAAGCACAAGTTAAGTGGATTTTTCTGATTCAATAAGCCTCACCCCTTCAACACTTATTGAAATTTACCAACACAGAATTAAAAAAAATAAAAATCCGTATTTTTGCGCACATTTTGCCGACATACAGCAAAGCCATTGGAACAACATATAGATTAAGCTGTGAAACGCATATGACTTCTTCTTTAAGGGAAAGAGTTTATTGGAGGTGTTATTATGTTATAGCAACAAAGTTCCAACATGAGACACAACCAGACAAGATAAATGGAGTTCACAAGCCACCATCCACACATATAGCTACATCAAAATGAAAAATGAAAAAAAAAACAGAGGCGTTTCCCCAGATAAAAACGCTCAAAACTAGCCTGATAAAAGTTCCAAGGCACAATATACTTGATTATTTAACCACAGATGCAAACCCTAATTATTGACAGAGCTATGTGACAATATGAATTATTTCCCAGGTACTTCTCCTCGCAAGCAAACTTCAGCAGTCGTCGCCAAGCAAGGAGGCTACGAAAGCAGTTTCATCAAACTCCTGCCAGTCCCAAAGAAAATTTCCAGTGTTGTTAAACCCAAAAAAAGAAAAAAGAAGAAGAAGAACTGCATCATTTGCTAAGAGAAGAAAGTTGAAGTTTAGAACTAGAAAAGGACTTGCCATATCATCGGATATGTGATTCTCTTGGTTGTTTTGCATTGGTGGATTCACGGCGGGTACTTCTGTGTTGAGGATTTCTTGCTCCTTTCATCACCACATCAAAATAGATATCGTCATGATCATATTTTAAATGCAATTTAAGTGGTTTCCATTGCGGTTAACAGATTATATTCTGATCTGGTATGGCTTTCTCAAGGACACATATCTATCGTTTCTTTATACGAAAGAAAGATTGCTCCATTTAAAAGTTACTTTCATCGCTCAAAAACATCCAACAAGATCTAGGGTTTCGAGGTTCTAGACTAATTTGAAGCGAGTTTTAGATCAACGAGACCAAGACAAATAATAAATCTATGTTGAAACCAAGACAATGATCAAAGGCAGAGATTATATTGATGGCCAAACTCACCTGCGCAGGGTTCTGGTCAAATGGAGAACAATGATCATCAAACAGGAACGACTCAACCCCCCCGAGGAAATCGAAGTTCATGAATTCTCCAAAGCCATGATCCTGTCCACAACAGTACCCAGTATATATGGAGGAATTGGAGTTAAACTAATGATAGTAATACACTGAGAAACAAGGAAAAGCTGGTGAGGGAAAAAAGATTAGTCATAAAATAAATTCTGCATCTAGTATGGGAAAAATATTTAGACATGCCTGGACATCAACATTATTCCAAGTAGCATTGTCCCCAACATGATTTGGTTCGAGAAAATCCAGATTCTGGTTCTCAGTTGTGAGGGCGTTGACATTGGGTTGATATGAGACATTGGTGATGTCTGGAAGCATCAGCTTCCCCCCATCTTGTGGCTAATCAAGGTGATCAAATATTATTTAACAATTACAGAAGTTAAATAAACCATTTTGACCACTATAAAATACAAGTTAGGAGAGATTATGTAATAAAGATTAAAGAGGAAGAAGAAAGAACTTTCATACCTTATAAGGAGGTTGACTGTTGATATGCCCCAACAAAGCATCAGTGAGAGTACCTTCACCCAGCAGTTGCCCGCCGGAATTGCCAAGAAGTGCCAAACTATTTTTCATCACAGCACACGCATCGCGACTTTCGTTTTCTTTGGACAGACCATCTGATAATAACAAATTTTCCTCTTGGTGGCCACCAAGGAAGGCCGGCATAAAGCTCGTTCCCTCAGAAATATATGCACTGCTGAGGTTGTTCGGTTTGGCACCATCAGCTACTCGGATTGGCTCACTGCTACTAGCCATTTGAAGGCCGACATAACCGCCGGTATTATAGGAATTCACATTTGGAAAAGAGTTGATTGTATAACCTGGGCCACCAATGTATGTGTGATTGGCATTATTGGTACCATTTTCTACCGTTGTGTACTTCTGAATTCCATGATGGAATTGTTCAGGTATAGTTTGATCTTGTTGAGTCATCTCCTTTGAAACTCCATATGTGCCATATATAGCATCACTTGGCCAGAGTGAGCCGGTTCCGATGCTGTTCAGTTGATTTGTCTGAAGAGCCGAGCTATTTGGCTGAGAGAGAGGATAGGTGTTTCCTAAAATTGGATAATTAGAAGAGCTAGCTTGATCAGTCACTGAAGGTGATTTGTCAATGCCAAGTTTAGATAGGGAGTTGCTCCTCTGAGCTCTTTCACTAGTGAATGGAACAATTCCATAGCTCCTGTAGTTCATATATGTCGAACTCCCTCCCAATAGTCCAGATTGGAATGTTGGCGTCCACGGATGATGTCCCAAAAGATTAGAACGATATTCTCGGCCGGTACTACTTGCAAAAAATGCAGATGAAAAGCTAGACCTTAGTGCTCTCTCACTGTTCATCTTGAGACCCCTTTCAGCAACCTTCCTGAGGAAGAGTCGATACTTCTGCGAATTCGACCATAATTATGTAAATGGAAAAACAAATTCCAAATTTCCAGTAAACTGAGGTAGTCAGATTTTTGGGGGCAAAGAACTAGGGATCTCTTGATTAGTTACAAAAAGTATTCAGATCTTTTTATAATGTCAGTACTAGTATAGCAATGCGAAGTATGTAAGTGAATCAATATTCAACTTCAAAAAATAGTTCATATCAATTTTTTTTTTGTATGATAACAATCATGTTTTGCGTAGTAGGATTAATAAAATCCATCAGCTTCGCTAGTTGTGGGGTAAGATGAAGCTCGTTGCAATAATCACAAAATATACTTATTTCCTATGTATGCACCCTCCTTCGTGCGTTTAATTATCATTAGTACCCAATGCACATATGTTTGCGCTTTACAACTATCCACAAGTAGTTCTCTTTTGTAAATGCACTGATTTAGACAAAGAAAAGGTGAAACAACGTGATTTAAGTGACTTAAATTGATGAAATGATTTCTGTTTCTGTGGTTATAACATAAATGCAAACTGATGTACTATATATGCTTGAGGAATATCTAGAAAGCGAACCTGTAAATGACTGGCCACATTCGCTCTAGTTATTCCTGGGACATTCATGACATCGAGAATTCTCCTCGGCACAGCATCTAATTTGATTCAAATCAAAGACAAAACAATGTTAGTAGAGAGATCAACATATAAACTAATCTGGTTCATGAACCTAGTTAATTAGCAATCATGAGAGAGAGAGAGAGAGAGAGAGGAAATCTCAACCATGTAGGACAAAGATTCTTACTCTCGAATCCGATAATGTTTATGGCTTGCAAGAACCGATTCTGAAGTGCGGTTGTCCAAACAACTTTTGGTTTTCTAGGTTTTTGGTAATTGTCCTCATTCTTTTCTTGTGACTCGGTGTCGGAATCCTCGTTATTATTACTATCAACACCCTTCCTCTTGTTCATAGATGATAAAGGATTCCTGTCTACAGGAGGCGTAGTATCATTATGATGACCCCATATTGGCGAGACCGGCGCATGTCTAGTCTCCTCTTCAATGAAAAATGATTTGCCTTTCTTGGCCACAACCGCATATTGCCATATATTCTTGAGATGTTCAGGTCTTATGGGTTTTGAAATGTAGGATGCAGCACCACGCTCTAAACTCTCCAACATGATGCACTCTCTTTCTTCCCCTGACATCACTGTCGCAAAAAAAAGGTAAACAAAGTTGCAAAACCCTTCAATTGAGTTAAACTAGAAAATGATCACGTAACAAATTAATAGTGCAGTTATAAACAAAAAAGAGAGGAAAAGAAAAGAAAAACTTGTCAAAGTTTAGAGGACACCCACTAATCACAGGTAGCTTGAATTCTTCTTGGACTTGCTCTTGCAATTCAATTCCATTCATGTCAGGCATGTGATAATCCGTCACCACAAGGTCAAATGAAGCTTGGCTTTTGCGAAGTGTACACAACGCATCCATCGGGTGTTTCACGGTTACCACTGAAACATAAGAAATCGACAAAATCTCGTTAGACTAAGATTCTTCCATAATAGACCGTTTTTAGTCCTTGAGAAAACTATGGCAGTCAGTAGATCATAGGATTTAAAACGAGTGAGTTATGGAAAACCCATTAAGGATGTCCAATTACCTATTAAAAACATTCCATAAATTATCGTCAAATTTGTATTTTTAAATTTAGCGTTTGCCCGCTATTTTAACCCGGCAAATTTTTTTCTCAACGGTCGCGGGAAATGTTTTTAGTGTTCTATATGTGTTTGCTCATTGAAAGTGAGCACATGCCTGCTAAGGTTTTAAACACCAGTCCATCTATTAGATTTGATCAAAGGTAAGCCTTAAAGAATTTGGAATCAAATAACAACACAATAGTCAGATCTGTGAATTGGAATTGAAAAACATTCACGAAATTGAACAGCTAGGCAAACATCAGAAAAATGACCAAAAAAATATAAAACTATCTTAAAGATCGGCTTCTTCTTGATGTAGAAAGCACAATTTAAACTTTAGAATCACGCATGTTCAACACATAGAACTAAAGAAAACGTCCTAGGCAGATGATAAATTTTTCTGACCATTAGGCCGAAAAGTATTTGGAAGATGCAACAGATATTGATTGTCTCATGACCCGATGAGAAAATTACACAAAATCCCGTGTCATCAACCAAAGAAAAGTATCATATATTTAGCTCTAGATCGTTTACCTTCGTACTCCCATGTCCTTAGGATGGCTGCAACAATGGTGAGACATGTAGAATCATCGTCTACTACTAGCACACTAATCTTCGCAGAAGAACCTTTGACGCTAAGAGAATCCCTCTGCCCGATTTCCTCGATAGGCTCCATGTCTAAGTCACTATACTTTCTGATACGCCAAATGACTGAGCTAAATTCGAATTTATAGGCAAACTGACTCGGTCACAATTACGTAGAATTTGAAACACTAGTCACATGAACTGCTTTATGATTTTGTCTGTGTGTTTGCGTCTGGTGAGAGAGAATGAGAGGGGCCAAACGATAGTTAATAGCCCCTACAAACTTCCAAGTATTCTGTTCTTTTTAGGCGTCAAACAATAGTTTAAATGCACTGCACAGAGAGTCTTAATTGGAAGGCAAGCACGCTTTTCTTAAGACAATTCTCAGGACTTGTTATATTGGAAAAAAATCTAGACACGAATTAGCTCATATTTATTGCAGCATGCTGGAAACGCCAAGTTTTTTTCGCCAAGCTCTTTCCATATAAGATTGGATTATGTTTTCCTTGTTATCCCTTGCTATCGCGCCGGTTGATGTTGGTTTACACCGTTTTGTATTCGAATTACCTCTCGAGTAAAATTTTGTTTCCTACTATATCAATTAATTTTATGAACTTTCTTCAAAGAGTAAATGCTTTCTGAGGTAGTTTCCCCCGTACATGGCACCTTCTTACCGCCCTTTCTATTTTCCCAAATTTCTTTCTTCACCCCGGAACCATGGTCTTGATTTGTTTCCCCGCCTTGAGATTGCCTATCTCGGCAAAATAACTGGGAAACCACAGCACATTGTGTTATGTTTGGCTGCTTATGATTGCTTGCATTTTACTATCTATTCCATCGTTTCTGTATTCTAGCTTCAGTCATCATACTAGAAATGAAAATTGAGTATCATGGGAAGACGACAACGTTGTACTATGGTTCTGATCTGACCGTGGTTTTGCCGCTCATTATGTCGCTAAGTAATTCAAATACGTTTCTTACTTTTAGCACCAAGAAGAACATGAAGATTGTTAGCTTGAAACACCAATTTAAATTGGAAACTATAAGTATGTGATACTTGGACTTTTGACTAATGGTTGATACTACGCTTCGCGCTATGAACTATTTCAAACTAAGTCGTGAAAATGATAAACTCTTAATACTACCAAGGCTAAAAATAATCGCCATAGTTATTCCGTGTTACTACTTTTAGTTACTCGTCTCTCTTGAAAAACACTTTTTCGGCGTCATAAACGGTCTAGATGATCACAAAATCTATGTAGAAGACGGCGCGGGATGTCAAGACCAACGGTCAATCTTCAATCATCTAACAAAAAGTCAAGTTTTAAATAACAAGCCGACACGAGCTCTTTAATGCATCAATTATAGCGAATCCAGTGCAGGATTATACGTAATGAAGCAAACGATGTGACGTTTCGAGATTGATCACTCGGAATAACTATTCGAACAAATAAATAGGTTTACAGATGTGAAAATGCCTATTTGAGAAAACGACACAATGTTTCGGAATTGATCGCTCACAATAACTATATGAACTAATAAATAGGCCAATAAATGGGAACATACCCTGTTGGTATGATACTTCGTATTTCTTTCGTCTATTCCCTTTTCACTCCTAACTTTTTTATTACTATTCTTTATCTTGATATACCTTAACTAATGACAGTCTTCCTGTATTACGATGAAACTCAGAACGTCGACCGTGCTTGCTCGTGACATGACTCAACATGTAAAGTACAAATAATTCTAACCTTAGTTGAAGTGATGGATCTTGTACAATCTCATTTTTAGACTCCTTTGATGATTCATGAATCTGGTTAATGTAGAGGCAAAATTCTTGTGAGGATGGTGACCTCTTCATTTCAATCTGTACATGTACGTTTTGGATTTCTATAGCAACATATATAAGGTAATTGGTGAAATAGGATAAGATGAAATAAAAAAATGCTAATTTGAATTTTTCTACCCTGTGAATTTATGGCAAAAGTACCAAAAAAGTCATAAGCCTATTGCAACTGTGTCAATTCAGTCCAAAACCTTTTAATTACACCAATTGAGACCTAAACATTTTCACAATTTGCCAATTGAGTCCATCCGGACAATTTTGGCTAGAAATTGCTGATGTGGACTCCGGCCGTTCATGACCGGAGCTAACGTAAATTTTTTTTTAATAAAATTTTTAATTATCCTTTTCCTTTCATTTTGGTTGGCGAGGGCTGCCCTGCCCACGGTCCCGCTAGACGTCGGCAAGGTAGCCCTTGCTTAGATCTGGCAAGGGCGTTCACGCCCTCACTAGTAGCCAGTGAGTCCATGATGGCACTTGTTGAGGCCATGGAAGCCTCACCAACCACAAGCAAGGTAGCCCTCACCCAAATTTGGGCAAGGCCTTTGTGGCTGACCCTTGCCAGCAGCCGACAATGGCTCGTTGGCTCTCGCTCAATGGCTGTTGAGCATCACCGCCCAAAACAAAAGCAAAAAGAAGAGAAAGAAAGAAAGAAAATTCAATTTTTTTTAATTGAAAAAATTGTCCACGTTAGTGTTGACCGTGAAACGTAGGACGGCCAACGTCCATATCAATAATTTCCAGTCAAAATTAGACAAAATGACTCAAATTTGGAAAATTGTGAAAAAAGTTTTAAGACTCAATTGATATAATTGAAAGGTTTAGAACTGAATTGGCATAATAAATTGAGGAATTTTTTGGTACTTTTCCGTGAATTTATTTGATCCTTTGGTAGTTCTTTTTTTTTTTTGATAACCCAGAGAACCCCCGCACGGCCGGCAGCCGGAGGGTAAACCCTGGGGGCGGCACGTGCCACCACCACACACGTGCCACCGGGTAAATCACCCTGCGGCGCCCGGGATTCGAACACTCGACCTTTTGCGAGAGGAAGAGTGCTCGCTCCAGCGACGCCACCCAGGTGGGTGGTATCCTTTGGTAGTTCTTTTATCTTCAACTAATATAAACTCTTTGTCAATGTTGAAAATCGTTCGAAAAAAGTGTCAATGTGCATGAATAGATTGTAATAATCCACCCCAACTTTTGTTTTAAAGTAACGTAATAATATATTTTCTTTTATAGATTGGTCCTTCAATTGGCCTGGAGGAAACCATTCTTTCTTCCTGTAACTTTAGCGGGTGCAATGATATCTCCGTCTTCGATAATAGTTTATGAAACTTTAGATGTAATTAAATTGTTAAAACTACTGAGAATAAGCTCCAATAATTATTAAAACGTCATTACCAAAACTCGAGTACTCAATGACATGACGTGTAGATTCAAGATGATAATTTGACCTTGTTTCTCCTTCATACATGACTAACCCGATAAATGTTATCAGGGTTACAGTAATAGAAAAGGTTAAGAGGAAGTAAATGTGAGATTCTATCATTTATCACTGACTGCTTTTTCTCCTTGGCATTCAATTTGTACATTACACATTTGTAAGAAAGGATTAACACGTGTAGGATTAGGTACTAATCACCCTTCTTCATCAGATTAGGGTTTTTGTTGAGGGAACTTAGAAAGAGTAGAAGCCGTTACTTCACGGTTGGAGCTGACTTTGTCAAAAGCAACTTTTCGATGAGGCGCAGGCTCTTGCATGGCTTACTATCTTGAATTTCTAGGTCGCCTCTTTTGGATCTGTCTAAGCATAGACTATAGTTCTTTTCTTCTTCTTTTTTTATCAAAGCATAGACTATAGTTCGGAAACGGAAAATTAGACCCACAAAATTCTTATTAACTCCTCAATTGTCCCTATATAACAAAATAAGTGAATCGCATTAATGACATGACAATAAATATGGTTACTTTTGGTGGCACACACGAGACCTTTAAAAGTGTATTCGAATCAGCGTACGCTATGCTCATTTAAAACTGGCAAAATGAGTCATGCAACCATTTTGTAACTCAGTTTTAGAAGGCCAAGTCTATATGGGTAGCATGGACCTAAATGGGTAACCATTTTGTACCCTCTTCGTCTATCTTTTTCATCTCTCAGGATCATCCCTCTCTCCTCTCTCTCTCTCTCTCTCTCCTCAGTCCGCTCACTTGTCATGACCATATTTGCCATGGCAAAACCCTAACGCCGCCCTTTCTATTGTACCCGCATTCGCACGGATCGTCTGCACGATCAACCTCGAGCTCCCATCGAGGACCTTGAGACCATGGTGATTGATGGTGCGGAAGGTCTCCTTGATGAGGAGCAGCCGGCGCTCGTACTCCCAGAGGGCAATGCTGTCATCGCGCTCGAAGTAGACCTTCACGAGGACCAATCCCTCGTCGTGCTTGCACTGGATCATCTTGAAGAAGCGTCCCTTGCCGAGGACCTCCTTGAGGACCAGGTTGTAGGAGGAGGTAGTACAGCCTTGCTTCGTGCGCGCGATCTTGTTGCCCAATAATGGTGATTCTCATTATAGCGCGACCCAATCGGCGCTTCGTGAGCTGCAAGTCTTACGGAGACGCACATGGATGGGCTTCGGGAGTTTTTGAGCTTCAATTAGAAAGAGATTCTAATTTTTTAAAAAAAAATGAATTTTTCTCCGTTTATTCTTTTTTTTTTTCTTTCCTTTCTCTTTTTTCTTTTTGATATTTTTTTATTTTGCTTTTTTAATTTGATATAAATTTTTATCTAAGTAACATATTAACACCGTGAGATTAAAGTGAATTAAATGGGTGCGTTTTTATTTTCATAGATGAGTATGTATGTGTTTTAATCATATGAATCAGGTCGGGTATGGTTTGGCTCAGGCTTAGTATGGATCATCAAAATTGTATTGCATGAAAATGGGTCAATATAGATTGTGCCATTTTCAACCCGACTCAACATACCCATTTGACAACCATACGCATGTTGCATGCATTTTGTAAATGAATTTGAGTAGTTTTTCTCTTTTGTACGGTAGGCAATTTTCCATTTTTGATAGCTTTTACGGTTCTATCCTTTGAAAAAGCTTTTTAATGAGGAAAACAATTTTAACTGGAGAAGATAAACGAGGCATGTCATTAATAACTGTTTTGCACAAACAAATGTCCAAATTTTTTGTATTATCGACATGTGACAACATGAAGTTATCGACGAAGAAACCGTCGAAAAAACTACCAACATAGCGGGGTCGAAACAACCGTCAGAGTAATAGAGTCAAAGAAACCGTCGAAGCAACTGTCAACATAGTAGAATCGGAGAAATCGTCGATGTAACTGTTCAATAACCGTTTGTAGCTTTCCTTCATAACCTCCGTCGATTGCTAGCTATAAATAGCCACATCGTACTTTTCGGAGAGCCCCCACACAAATCAACAAATTTACTATCTTTCAGTATATTTACTTTCTCACACTGCACTTTACTTTCCTTAACTGTAGTTTTCAAATTCGCGTCGTTGATTTTATTCCAACGTGTTTCTCTATCCCTAGGGCTGTGTGGTTAATTAAATTCCGGCATAGTTCCTTCATATTCCCAAGTCGTGTCATTGATTAAATTCTGGCATAGTTTGATTATATTTGGTTATTGTATCGAGTCTGTATTGATCGGTTTTGTTGTTGATTAAATTTCAGCAAGGCTTACGTCTATACAGTCTTATCTTGTATAAAGTTGTTCATTACATTTGGTTTGTATACTTTTTGTCGGTCTCCTTAATAAAAATCGAAGTAGAATTACTTTCAGTGAAAGATATTTTTGTCACGAGAGAAATTCCGGTGAAATAATAACTCAATGAAGTTTTAATAACTTTCTTTGCATCTAAGTTTTTATGAATAGCTCGATCGATAATTCGGTATGGAATTTCAAAGTTTCGAGTTTCGAGTTTCGTTTGTTAGAAGACTAGGTGCGCTTTCTTTTCAGTTTTTTTCTAGTTTGAATCAAATGAGGATTGGATCTAAGTAAGTCTTTAAATTGTTTCGTTTGATGCCTTAGCCAGACCTTGGGATCCTTCAGACGTTAAAAAATTAGAAGATACAGCTGAGGACGGGGCTGGGAAAAAATGTTGTACCAATTAGGAGGCTTGAACGTATAGGCACGGACACGTTAAAATAAGAAACGCATCCGTAGAGCCCGCCTGGTTACATGACAGGCCGCAGAGGCCCTAAGTGGTGGCTTACAACCTCTTCTGCGGTGAGGTTGGTCTCGTAACCGATAATCGAGGATCCACAGAATGCCTCCTCGTAACTTCTTTGCATTTAAGTTTTTATGAATAACTTGATCGGTAATTCGGTATGGAATTTCAAAATTTGGAGTTGCGAGTTTCGCTTGATAGAAGATAGGTGCGCTCTCTTTTCATTTTTTTTTCTAGTCCGAATCAAAGGAGGGGAGCTTCTCAGATTTTGGACTGAGGTGCGACCATCCCCCCAAAAAAAAAAAGATTTTTAGTTTGCCCTTTTTGTTTGGGGTAGAATAGTGAAGATAGTATTGCATAAGTAGAAATCTTATTGATATATGTACATAAAATGCTACTTTTCCCGTGGGGAATACCGTTGTATTCGAGTCAATATAGATTGGATGAGAATACGTAACTATAAATTAGGTGAGTCTCGTGAGCGGCGGACCGACCAAACGATTTGGATAAATTTATACGTAAAGACACAACGCATAAGGAGATTTACATGATCAATTAGCATTCGGCTAATCACATGCATAACTCAACTCACGCGAGCCATCGCCCATGGCGGGTCCCACTCGACCGGCCTTGTTAGCCTGATCCAGCGATCTACATGATCTGGGCTCACGCTGACCGGGCGAGCGATCGGGAGCATCACCCCCCTCATATTAGCACGTGGAAGTAGTCGCGGTCGCGGACCGGCTCAAAGGAACGGTCGCGAAGGATTTCTTAACATATAAGAGAGATGGAGAGCGACAGAAATGGGGAGTGGTGACACTTTCAAAACTGTATCCAAAGGTCAACTGGGGCCCACTGCCAGCTTTGACCTGTCCAGATAGATCACAGCTCATCCCATCAGCTTTCATCCAGACGTTTTGGCCGAGCGTGCGGTTAATACGTGTGCTCTCTATTCGCCTCTCCTTCCCGTCACATTCCCCTTCCCTCGTCAACATTCAACTTTTCGCATAAAAATAGGTTGTTGCTCGTCGCGCATGGGTTTCCCCCCCGCGAACTCCCCACGCACTCCACTCAGTCCCAAATCATATATATCCATTCTTTTCCCTTACCATATGAAGAGAGATTTTAGCATATTTTCATGTCGCTATGAACTATTCTTTGGCCTGCATCCATGGCCAATCAGCCACCCGGTGAGCCCCAATCAAACCCATGGCCGCCGCCGCCGCCAGCCCCGGCCCCGGTAATCCAAATCCCTGACCAACCACCCCATACTTCGCCTTATTCTTCTTCTTCTTCTTCTTCGTCGCCTAAACCCATGCTTTCTCCAAGCGGGGCGTCACCGGCTCAATCCACAGGGAGGCACCCGCGTTACCGTGGAGTACGGTGTCGCAGCGGGAAATGGGTCTCCGAGATCCGCGAGCCCCGCAAGACCACCCGCATTTGGCTCGGGACGTATCTGAATCCCGAGATGGCGGCTGCCGCCTATGATGTGGCTGCGCTGGCTCTGAAAGGCTCTGACGCCGCCCTGAACTTCCCGGACGAAGTTTCCAGATACCCGGTTCCCAATTCCCCATCAGCGGCCGACATACGCTCGGCAGCAGCTAATGCGGCAGCGTCTAGGGGGCCAAGAACGGAAGCCGAGGGGAAGGAGGATCTGGCGGGTCGGCCCAAGAATGCCGACGAGATTGGCCAAGAGTCAGGTCAAGAGTATATAGATGAAGACGCGCTTTTGAACATGCCAAAGCTGCTAGATGACATGGCGGAGGGAATGCTCGTGAGCCCGCCGAGGATGAAGATGGCCTCGGAGAACGACTCGCCAGAGGATTCAGATGGTGGAGAGAACCTGTGGAGTTATCCCTAATCTTAAAAGGTGAGACGATCAGGGCTTGATCAATGAGAATAGTCCTCGCTGTAGAATTATATGAATACGATAACCATTGTATATGATCTTCGATACATCGTGATGATTGGTCGCATCCGCAGTGATTTCATTAGGAATAGACATACTTGGAGTGTGGGTTTATGAGTTTTTTTTGGCCCCATACTATACAATCGTAGGTTCCGGGTGGGTGTGAGAGTCTCTGGTGAGGGTTTTGCTTGTAGCTTTTATGTTTAGGGTTGTTTTCGATTGTGCTTAGCTGTATATGGTATGCATTCACAATGTCTCTTTATATCATAGATTGATTGAACAAAAGATCTCTAGAGCAATTTATGACGCGGCCGCAACAAAATCAATCGAAATTGCATGTGTTTTCAAAGGAAAAGCGAGCAGCGTGTTCCTATTGTCATAGAACACAGACATTTTATACCAGAAGGCACTGTATGGTCGTTCATATGGACGTGCAACGAATGTAGATGTTCGGGATGAGATGAAAAAGTGCTCGGGAGTGTTTACATGCCCGGCATAGACGGCCCCTACTAGCTCTTGGTGCTTGTGAAGAGGCTTCCTCATTCAATCCACAATAATGTCCTGATGTTCTGTATGTGCAGGGACTTTATGACAGTGATCTAATGGCCTCTCGGGTGGGCCTTGCATTTCCAAAATTTATACTAACAATTCTGGCCTAAAAATCTATGCGCAACTTGAAAAATGCGATTGGATAAGACACGTGTTAAGTTGAATGTTAGTTCTTCGAATTGAACTCCAACAACTGATGACTACGAGGTACGAAATGATACCGTTGCAAGCGTATGATTGATACAAAGTAGACATTGACGAATTACAGGCATTATGTATGCTTATACTGCTCAAAACTCCATCCTTCGATTTCTTCGTCACCTGCGACTAATTTTGTAAAGCAGAATCTCCGTCTATAGCGGAAGAGTGATACGGTAATGTCTACCTTATTGCAGCAATGGCTTTTACCCTATTATTAGACTAACCAAACCAACGAAATTCATGGGAAGGTACCTGGAGGATGGAGGAGTAGATGTGTTGTCTGTTCTCTTCGGGAAGAGTCGACCAAGGCAAGCTATGTTAAGACAAGGGCAATGAATAATTTGCACATAGCTATGACTATATAAGACGAATGCTCAGATCCATGATTGCAAGACATGTGGAGTATAGGCATCCATTTGATTATAGAATTCCGAAAATTGGGAAAAGGTTATTGAACTTTTCCTGTCAGAGATACGATCTGATTCTCAGTAGCCGATTTGGAAAAAGCGCAACTATCCTTATTTTAGATGGCAATGATTCGGTCTTTGTTCTTTCAGTCGAAAGTATGACGTCATTGTTGACGTCCGTCCACATTGAGCAATGTGAAATATCTAATACCTAGCACCACCGGCCTCTCCTTCTTCTTTTTTTGGCCACGGTGGGGCATTGAAAGAAGGATAAGGCAATGGTCTGAACCAATGGCATATAAGGCATATGCTTCTACTTGGGGAAAGAACCCTCCACTCTATGGTACATAGAACTCTATCAAGTCAATTTTTTACTAATGCTTCCCCTTTCTTATTATTTGCCCAAGTGAAGAGACATCCATTGTTTTCAATATCCATTAGAGAACAATCATTTAAGAGCTCATGAAAAGCAGTAATTCTGTAATTCTCCGCCTCTCTTCTTACCACTTTTTCCCAATAGTATAATATTTCATTAAAATCACCCTCTACAATCCAAGGGAGTTGGTTAGCAGAAGCTATGTTTTGTATTCTCGACCAAAGGGAAAGTTTTTTTGGAAGTTTGTAGGGGCATAGATAAAGGTAATCCGCATCCTTTCCTTGGTTTCAGAATTTGTGCATATGGTATCTATATAATTGTCTTTGTTGTCCACAATTTCTACTGACTTCTCATCATCCCACAATAATGCTAGACCTCCTCCTATGCCCACAGGATCCACTATGAAAGCATTTTGGTAGTTTAGAGGCCTTCCACTTCTCTCCTCTCAAAAGACCAGAAAAAAGCAATGTCTCCGGAGAAGAAACAAATCCAAGCGTCGTATCCTAGAAAGGAAAAGTGATTTTGTTACGTATTTTGTTAGCTACCTTTGAGACATTCGTTATTAAATGGCCCGGCTAGAAAAGTTATTAATTTCAAAGGTATCAACTTTTGTGCGTAATTTTACTGACGAATTGTCACTAACCAAATTGACATTTAGTGGAGCACGTCACAAAATGGGGAATTACAAAGAGTCATAAACCTATTACAATTGTGTCAATTCAATCATAAACATTTTTAATCCTAAAATTTTTTCATTTGTATCAATTCAGTTCATCCGGCCAATTTCAGCCAGTCGGCACTAACGTGACACAACCGACGCTAACATAGATAATTTTCAATAATATTTTAATATTTTATTTTTCCTTTTATTTCTTTTCTTTTCTTTGTTATTTTTTTTTTTTTACAAATCTGGTCAGTAAGTCACAAGCAAAGGCCAGTGACCCTCGTGTTACTAATACCAATGGCACAATTTAGGGTTTCGAGTGGTAGATGGAGGGTATATTTGTCACACTAATACCCGTTTGGAGATATTGGTGATACAAAACCAAGTTTGAGATATTCATGTTATCGTAAATATAGTTTAGGGTATTAAGGTGATATTTTACGTTTTTCAAATAACGAAAAGTCAATTTTAGATAAACAAAACTTGACCATCAAAGGGCTGTGACGTTATGCCGTAATGGAGAAAATCGTAGTTCAGTTCGATTTAGATACTTCTTAATTGCATATGTAAAGAAAAAGGCATCACATGATC
>BCNH02000001.1:25709381-25735094 GCA_001662345.2 Metrosideros polymorpha var. glaberrima
TTTACATTTAAATCGAACCGGTGGCAAAATTAAAGCCAATTTGATGCGATTTGACCCTCCCGAAACTAGATTGAAAAATATTATAATTTTAGGGTTGAATTTGCAAATAACATAAAGTTGAAGCCCCTAACTTGACCTAATATCGTCTATATAAACACCGTTATGCCTCAAGGTTTAGCGGTCGGCAATTGAGTTTTTTTTAAACACACATTGAGACACACGTAAGAGAGAGGGATGGCTGCAATACGCGACACACATAGAAAAGCGGCGGCGAAGCCTTGCTGCTGTAGTCTTCCCAGGCGTTTCCCCTACTGCTGCCCTACGGTTGCTTCTGAAGCCCTGCTTCCGTGCTGCTTCCCTGCCGCTGTCAGTCAATCCCAACGACACACCAATAGCCAAATGCTTTTGCTGGTTGCTTGCTGCTGTCGATCAGCCTTCGCTGCCCTACTCCCTATTGCTGCTGCCGACCAGACGCTCCTGCTACATTGCTTGCTGCTGCCGATCAGCCTCTGCTCCTGCTCCCTGTTGCTGCTGCCGACCAGACGCTCCTGCTGTTGCTTGCTACTGCCGATTAGCTGCTGCTGCCGATCAGACCTTGCTGCTGCTGATTAGACCTTGTTGCTGCTGCAGATCAAACCCTGTTGCGGCCGATCATTCCCAGCGACACCACAGGCCAGCCCCTCGTTCCAGCATCATCAACATCGTCGAGCCTAGCCGCCGCAAGTCCCGTCGACTGCCGCTCGAGCCACCACC
This sequence comes from Metrosideros polymorpha var. glaberrima, assembly GCA_001662345.2. Lineage (NCBI taxonomy): Eukaryota > Viridiplantae > Streptophyta > Magnoliopsida > Myrtales > Myrtaceae > Metrosideros > Metrosideros polymorpha. Next base: position 25,710,135 of record BCNH02000001.1, read on the forward strand.
GGTTTATCTTGATCCCGATCCCATCGCGTTTGAATTTGGAAACGTTATCCACGAAATAGGTAATTTCCTTATCCGATTTGATTCCGATATTTATCGTTTCCTAGTTTAAATAATTGTTATCTAATGTGCATATCTCCTAGATTCTCTTAGGATTAAATTAGGAAATTTCCTAATTCGACAACGTACATAATAGGCAATCCGATATCTAATCCTTGATATTCGATTCCCGCACACGGAAGGTTGGCCAAACCTATTCGCAATCCGTCGAATACGATTTGCCAATCTTATCATGTCGGTCGAACCTATCCGCAATCCGTCGGATATGATCCGTCGATAGAATCTTGCCATTTGAATGTAATGGATATTCGGTGCATATTTTTTTTAGATATTCTAAATATTTTCGTAATTCAAAAATAAAAAAATCATGCATTAGATAGGCTTGCATTAGTAAGATAAGATTTTACTAAAAAATCTTATCTCATAGGTAGTTTGCATTTTTTAAAAAATCATGCATTAGATAGGATTGCATTAGTAAGATAAGATTTTATTAGTAGGTAGTTTGCATTCTAAAGAAATATTGCATATAGATTAGGATTGCATTCATTTAGATAATATTCCATTTAAAACTGGAATAAGATTTTCTAAAATATTTTAGGATTTAATCTAGATTCATTCCTAAATATTTAAGATAATTTTCATTTGGGATAATATTAATTTCATTAATTTTCAGATCCGAAATTCATTAGAAAATACCAAAAATATTCATGTGCATGTCATATTCGATATGTCATCTAGTCTATATTCATTTAGTATCATGTTTAGGCGCATTCATATAATATTATGTCCAAATTCATTTTAGTGTCATGTTTAGGTTCATTCGCCATTTTTTTCAGACACATCTATTAGTATAAATATCTAGGACCATGCACTAATTTAATTTAGTAACTTAGGATTATTAAATGCATGACATATGGTTTAGTTGCATGACATTTTTGCCTGTCATTTAAAAAGGTAAGTTTAGGATCCTTATTGCATGTCATATAGGATAAAACTTTAATGCATATCATTCGATTGTACGTCATTAGATTATGTCTTGCATGCCATGTGAAGGTAGTGATCATTCCTCGTGTTATTTGTATTTTAGTATAGTTGCATTGCATTCTCATTAAATAAGTGAAAACCCCAAAAGATAAGTGCATTAGTCTAGGTCTTACGCTTGGGAGATAAGCGTTAGGGATTAGGCTGCAGCGTCCATGTATGTTTACGCTATCCTTATCTTGCAATTTATTTAACGTTTCGATTATCTGGTGTTAAATAATGTTTGCGCACTCACATAAATACCTTACATGTTAAAACTTTTGGTTAAAATTAACCTAAAGCTGCCTGTTCAAATATTTTCTTAAATAAAAGAACAGTACCGAAAGACCGTTAGAGTAATCTAGCGTAACCAAGTTCCCGGACTCATAATCTCTGGTTCGAAGGAATAGAGTATTTCTCCCGATACTTTATTTAGGTGTCTAATCGACCTACCGTAAACTGATTAGTGGCGACTCCAAAGTTAAATCATTTGCATGTTAATTATTTGAACTTAAGTTACGATTTGGTAAAGTTTGGGAGAACTCGAGCTAGGTTAGTTAATTTATTAATTGACTTAGTAGTCCATTAGCTTAGATTTAGCGAAATTTAGGTCGCGACAGTCAACAACCGTTGCTGACCATGTGCGTTGACACGGTCAGCAACGGTTGCTAACCATGTGCGTTGACACGGTCAGCAACGGTTGCTAACCGTGTGCTTCTGCACACGATCTGCAGTTGCTGATCGTGGGGTTTGTGCGATCAGCAGCTGTTGCTGATTGCACACATATTTTTTGCGATCAGCAACAGTTGCAAGAGGCAATGAAAAATTCGCAAAACTGTGTGTTGAAGAGAAATTGAATGAAAAATAGTTTTCTCTTTTTTGGTAGTTGCCGAAAACAAAATACGAGAGAGTACGGAGTCCACGAGATTGCTAGCACAATTGAAGTGGTGTTTTTTCGCAAGCTCGTTCTTCCGCTCGTCGAAGATTGGAGGTGTGTCTGAACTAGAAGTCTAACATTTGTGGGGCTCGAATTGAAGAACATTTGAACCAGTCGCTTCGGGCACGCTACGAGAGGTAATCCGATTAACCCCGTTCGTAATTCCGATTTTTGATTGAGACGCACGAACGACGCCTCTGGAGATACGTGTATAGTTTTTATTTCTGCTGCGTATATGTATATTTCGCCTATGCACGTTACGTGAAAAGCCAACAGTGGTATCAGAGCCGATCCTTAGGCGTATTTGTGCGTTTCCTTGAATAAAAAATCCGTAGATTATTTAATTTTGCGTTTGGCTTCTGCAAAATGATTCGCGAATGTGAATTTGAAGGCGACAACGTTGTTACCACTTGGAAATATGCACGTGAAAAATTGTTTCACCGCTTTTGATTTCTTGACGCGGCTTGCGTTACGACCCTGAATTTGATTCAATGCAGATTTTTTTTTGTGCCTTCCAGAGCTTTAAATTTTGAAATTTATGGCTCACGTGGAAGGGTGGTGATCATGAAAAAACCCCTAATCAATGTGATTGATGTATGATGATTACATGTATTTTTTTTTGGGTTGTAATTATTAAATGAAGGCTGCGTCCTTCCTTTTATTTTTCCACGTAATATTTTTTTTTTGTAGTATATTTTGTATAGCCAATTGTTGATGTATACATTACAAGAAGATTACGTGGAGGAGCCATTAAGCCGGAGAGCTCTATGGGCCCAGTCCGTGAAGAGTTCAAGGATTGAAGAAGAAATGAAGAGCGTCTTCATTATTAAAATATTAAAATGACTAAATGCAATCTCATTGGCTCGAGACGCATTAAGTCATAATTCCATCATCACCACGTAGGATAAATATTTGACATCTATTTATTTATTCTGTTTTATGTTATTTGCATGTTAAACCGGTTAATGTGCAAAGTGAGACCATAATTAACGACCCAAACCTCCTTATTAAATATATTAAGTCGAAACGGGTTTCGGACTCGTGGCCTTCCATCATCGTGGTTTGATCCAACATTATAGTGGTTGATTGACCAGTTGTGGAAACATAGGGGTCAATTGCCATTCATAATATTGGACCACTTTATTGTACATATGATGTTGTCGGGTTGGAACCGAATGATTTCCAATAACTGTCAGGTGAGGAAAATCATTTGTGTTTTCAATACTTGCATGAGATGATTGGTAAGACTTAACTATGATCATGAAGTCAATAACTGTCAGGTGAGACTTTTATGGTCTAGAGACCGAATGTATGATTGTGACTCACATATGATGCGTTGAACAAGTTGGTTCACTCACTAAGTTTATAGTACACCAATAACTGTCAGGTGAGGTGGACTATGAGCTAGTGGGACTCCAATCCCCACTAGTAATCTTTACCCAACAAAGATTGCTGTTTTCCATTTTAAGGAGTATGGGATCCAAATATAAATTTAGTGGGGAGGACCTATTTCATTTAAAGGCCAAAATGAAATAGTTATTTTGAAATACAACGGCTAACAATTTATTTTCTGCACAGATATTTATTACTCTGAAAATGGTGAACACAAACCCGCTCGCTTCAATACTCGACAAGAATTGTTTGACTGGACCCAATTTCATCGACTGGGTGAGGAATTTGAGAATTGTTCTCAATTCAGAAAAAATCGGGTATGTGCTGGATGAAAATATGCCAAAATCCTTTCTTGAGGGTGGGACCCACGAGGAACGTGTCACTTATGATAAGTGGCATGATGATGACTTAAAAGTTATGTCATATATACTTGCTTCGATGAATAATGAATTTCAAAAGAAATATGAAAATATAAAAGATGCTAGGTCGATCATCTTGCACTTAAAAGAATATTTTGATGAGAATGGTCGAACCTCTAAATATGAGATATCTAAGGCATTGTACCGTATAAGGATGGCTAAGGGTTTATCGGTTAATGATCATGCTTTGAAAATGATTTGGCACATTAAAGAATTGGCTAGGCTAAATCTTGTAATGGACAACGAGTTAGCTGTGGATTTGATCCTCCAATCTTTGCCCGATTCCTTCTCTGGTTTTGTCCAAAACTTCCACATGCATAAGATGGAGAAAACTCTTGTTGAGTTACATAGTATGTTGGTAGTTTATGAGAAGGAAATGTACAACACGAGGCCCAATATAGTGGCTATGGCTAAGGCTTCTTCTTCAAAGAGTAAGACTATTTTGAAGAAGAAATGGAAGAAGCCTATGATAGCTGCTGTGCAACCAAAGCTCAAGGTTGATAAAGGGAAATGTTATTACTGTGGTATCAAGGGGCACTAGAGGAGGAACTGTAAGAAGTATCTCGCAAGCTTGAAGGTCAAGCCGAAGGACCAACCTTGTGAAGGTATGGTGTCTATGCTTATTGAGACTAATCTTATGGTTAGTGCTGAATCTAGCTTATGGGTTCTAGATTCTGCTGCAACTTCACATATTTGCATGTCTTTGCAGAATCTAGAAATGAGCAAGATGTTGAGGCGAAATGAGATTGTCTTGACATTTGCAAATGGAGCAAGGGTTGCTGCATTAGCTATAGGGACTTTTCATTTATGTTTATCCTCTGGACATGTATTGGTTTTAAAGAATTGTTTGCATTATGAGAATGTTGTTAGGAACATCATCTCTATACCTTGTTTGAGTAAAGAGAATTATGAATTTTCTTTTGTTGATGATGTATGTTCTATTTATTCTAATAGAAGATGTGTTGGTTCTAGTTTATTAACCAATAATCTTTATACCATTACAATGTCCGGTAATGCAATTACCAATGTCAATAAGCAAAATAACGACATAAATGCTATAACTAATAAACGCTCTAGACATAGTCCAAATCCAAAGTATGTTTGGCATCTTCGTTTAGGTCATATTGGAGAAGACAGAATCGACAAGTTGAGTAATGATGAATATATTGATCCATCCAAGTTTGAACAATACTCGACTTGTGAGGCATGTCTTCAAGGAAAAATGACCAAAGCGCCCTTTATAGGACATAGTGCGTGAGCTGCTAATATATTAGGATTGATACATGCGGATGTATGTGGACCATTTAATGAAACTGCTAGAGGTGGTTATTCTTACTTTATTACCTTTACTAATGATCAGTCACGGTATGGTTATTTATACTTAATGAAGCATAAATCTGAATCATTTGAAAAGTTCAAGGAATTTAGGGCTGAAGTTGAGAAACAAACAGGAAAGTCAATTAAGACTCTTCGATCTGATCGAGGAGGTGAATACCTTAGTACTGAATTCCTGGACTATCTTAAAGACAATGGCATTTTACAATGGACACCTCCTGCAACTCCAGAGCACAATGGTGTATCTGAAAGAAGAAATCGCACTTTATTAGATATGGTGCGATCTATGATGAGTTACATCGATTTGCCTATATCTCTTTGGGGATATGCCCTTGAGACAGCTGCGTATTTAATGAATAGAGTGTCGTCCAAATCTGTTCCAACTACGCCCTATGAGATATAGCATAATAGGAAATAAAGTCTTAATCATATTACGATTTGGGGTTGTCCAGCTTTCGTCAAGAAGTTGAAAACCGATAAATTGGAGGCTGGATCTAAACAAGGTCGCTTCATTGGATATCCAAAAGAGACTCTTGGATATTATTTCTATTTTCACTATGACCAAAGAGTTTCGATCAGCAGGCATGCTTCTTTTCTAGAGAATCAGTTCGTCTAGGAAGGTGGTGCTGGGTGGAAAATAGTCTTACAAGAAAAAAATAATGAAGTACAAAACAATCAAGTTCAGACACCGATCTCTGATTCAGTGGGAGCTTCTAATACACAACTTCTTAGGAGGAGTGTGAGAACGTCTCGTCCACCTATTCGTTATAGGCACTTGGTTGAAGATATTGAATCACTATTCATTGTGAATGATAATGATCAACCTAGTGATCCTAATACCTATGAGGAAGCGATGTTTGACATCGATTCTGGTAAATGGCTAGAAGCCATGAAATCCGAAATGGATTTAATGTATTCCAACGAAGTTTGGTCTTTGGTTGACCTACCTGACGGTATTATACCAATTGGCTGCAAATGGATCTTCAAGAGGAAGATGAACGCTGAAGGTCAAGTTGGAACTTATAAAGCACAGTTGGTGGCAAAAAGATATCGTCAAAAAGAAGGAATCGATTATGACAAAACTTTCTCACCTATAGCCATGCTAAAATCAATTCGGATCATGTTGGCTATAGTCACACACCTTGATTATGAGATATTCTAAATGGATGTCAAAACGGCTTTTCTAAATGGCTTTCTCGAGAAGGACATCTATATGGAACAACTACGGGGTTTTGAATCCAATGGTGAAAGTCAAAAGGTGTGTAGGCTTAAGAGATTCATTTATGGACTCAAACAAGCCTCCAGAAGTTGGAACATCCGTTTTGATGAAGTAATCAAATCGTTTGACTTCATCAAAAACCCAGATGAACCTTGTATATACAAGAAGGTCAGTGGGAGCGCAATTGCGTTTCTAATTCTATATGTTGATAATATACTTTTGATTGGAAATGATATACCAATGATATCATCAATTAAACTATTCTTATCACAGAAATTCTCCATGAAAGATTTAGGAGAGGCAACCTATATTTTAGGTATCAAGATCTATAGAGATAGATCGAGACGATTAATTGGCTTCTCACAGTCTACGTACATAGACAAAGTGTTAACATGTTTTAACATGCAAAGTTCCAAAAGTATATTATTGCCTTTTAGGCATGGAATCCGTCTTTCCAAGAAGATGTGTCCCAACACTCTTGAAGAAATAGAGCGGATGGCAAAGATACCTTATGCATCCGCTATTGGAAGCATAATGTATGCTATGCTATGTACAAGACTTGATATTGCACATGCTGTAAGCTTTACTAGTAGATATCAGTCTGATCCAAGAGAAGAGCACTGGATAGTAGTAAAAAATATCCTTAAGTACTTGCGAAAGACTAAGGATTTATTCTTGATATATGGAGAATGAAATTTTAAGGTTGAAGTTAATACTGATTCCGATTTTCAATCGGATCCTAATGATTATAAGTCAACATTTGGGTTTGCCTTTACACTCAATGGTGGTGCAGTTAGTTGGAAGAGTTCCAAACAAAATATAACTGCTGATTCTACCACCAAGGCAGAGTATGTAGCTGCTTCTGAAGCGGCAAAGGAAGCCGCTTGGATGAAGAAGTTCATTTCTGAACTTGAAGTAGTTCCTTCCATTGAGCAACCAATTACATTGTTTTGTGATAACAATGGGGCAATTGCTTAAGCTAAGGAACCAAGGTCTCACCAAAAGTCCAAGCACATTGAGAGACTCTTCCATCTCATTAGAGAAATTGTTGGGAGAGGTGATATCGCCTTGTAGAAAATTACCTCAGCGGATAACGGGCAGATCCCTTTACTAAGACCTTACCTTAATCGTCTTTTGAAAGAAAACATTGACAAAATGGGTTTGAGGTTTCAGACAAGTTGGCTTTAGTGCAAGTGGGAGATTGTTGGATGTATGCCCTAAAGTAACAGTGTAATAATCACATGTTAGGGATTTAAGTTGTACTTTCTTATTATTTAATTAATGGCAAAAACGTATTCATTCATTTGCATTAATCTGTAAGACATGATGATGATCCATACTGGAATCGGTCTTATTATTTGTGGGAGAGAACTCGGATTGTCTTCGGCCGTTTGTTGTTCTGAGAACTGCACCGAACAGGATCTCGCGTTTCCTTCAGTACATGAACTCTCTTCAAGTCACTCTGGAATGATTAAAGGTGGTAAGGCAAGAAACCGCGCAGGCTAACGCACACGCACGAAGCAGGATTGGTAATGAGAAGACACAGCCGGAAAAGATTACTCGCAATAATAGCAGCCGGAAGATACTCTCTTGAAAAGGCAGCAAGAAGCATCATCAATAGAAAGAGACATCCATTCGGCTCTTTCAGCAGGAAAAGAAATGTATAAACCAAATAGACGCGCAACGATCGATACAGCACATTTCGAGTTCACAACATGATCAGGCTTGTACTCTAGTTTTGAATATATATATATACTTCAAATTAGATTCACTCGGATTGCAAGACATGCTGATCTCATCGGCTGTCGGGGCCACAAATAGCCCACAGCCCAAAAAAGATGCTTGTTTTAATCACGCAAGCCTTAAAAATGGTAGAGTTGCTATTAGGACTACGACTTGGGTCTGAGTATCGAGCAAAGTGAGCCCAAATAGCTCATGAGCTCCTCAGCTTGTTCGTGTTGCCCTCATTTGGCATTCGTTGAATTCTTGCGAGATAGTTTCTATTCGGTCGTAACTTGAGATTTCTTAACCTAAACAAAGCTAGATGAACATAAAATAAATGGTCGAGTTTACCAACAACAACAAAAAAAAAAACCAAGAAGACACGAGCACTAATTAGAAAATCGAAATTTCCACCGGAAACAAGAAGCATCGTCTTTACTTTTATTTCGGCGTGGGTGTTTCCAAAATAGACATAAGCTACAAAAGGCAGTTACTTGTTTTTGAACATGATGTAACTATCTTTGGAAGTTATGTTCTCTCTTTTAGGAGAAACAAGAAGAATAAGTCTACTTCTCTCCCTAACGAAAACACAAAGGAGAACTCTCTCTCACAAGGCTGCAATCAAGACATTTAATTTGTGAAAATAAGATATGTTTTTAAGGGTAATATACCCAGTTCGATCAGTGATTTAAAAATTCTTTTGGCATGTTTCTCTTGCGTTTGAATATGGAATTTGTTTCCATCGGAAGATATTTTGGGTGAAAAATAAAAGAGAGACTTGGAATAAAATGGAGTTGGATTGAATCGCTGAGTAAATAGGGCGAGCCATCCGTCAGAAGGTACACTTGTCTAAGAGGCATCAAGAATATGCCATTTGGAAGTTTGAATGGGACCTTTGACCTTGACAGCTCCTTCCCCTTCTGTCTTCCGTGCATTCTCTTAGTGGGCGTATGATAACTATTCTCAAATAAAATTTTTGTTTCAAAAATAAATTTAAAACAAAAATCTATTTAGTACCGTAATTTCATTTTTCGATTTCATAAATAGAATTGGACTAGAATTCAGATGTAAAAATCATATACTCCTCTATTTTTAAAACAGAAATAGATTTTTTTTTTTTTTGCTCTCCTGTTTCTCTCAACTCCTCCCTCCCCTCTGCCGCTTTCGCCCGCCACTGCTTGCCCACCCGCCACTAGCCGAATCCTGTTGCCTACCAATCGACATACGCCACCGTTCGACACCCCCACTGCCACACTCTGCCGTCCAACATCCCCCTTGCTGCCAGTCCAATGTCCATTGCCATCCTCTCCTTGACGCCCACGCCGTCGTTGGTCGCCCTTCGCCGGTTCGATGTCCACGCCATTCGCCGCTGGTTGCCTGCCGCCATCCTCCAACGTCCATCGCCATCCGTCTGCCACCCCCGCCACCGATCACCGATCCGACGTTTACTGCCATCGCTTGCCACCTATGAACGACCAACGTCTGCCGCCATTCGTCTATCGCCCCCACCACCGATTGCCACCGTCTGCTTGTCAACCGCCGCAGTGCACCACTGTCAGAGAAATATAATTTTTATGTTGTTATTAAACGAATTCCTTTTTATGAACAGAAATTTTATGTCGTTATCTAACGCGATTTTTTTTATTTAGAAACTCGAATAGAAATTAGAAACAGAAATCAATTTCTGATCAGAAATTGATTTCTAAAACAGAACGATTGTCATTCGTGCCCTTGCTCGCTCTAACAAAATTAGAAAGTCCCCCGCTTTCTTTACTCAGTCAAACCCTTAAAAAATGGCAGCCCAACACCTTATCCACTTGCCACGTCACAGCCCCCCACTCGCACACATGTCGCACACTGAATCGCTCGCAACTTGGCACGCCCCTCCCCTCTCTCAAATTCATCACATGCTCTTCTAACACAACCCCCCCACGTCAGCTTCATCACGTATAAATAGCACCACCACATTATCCACTTCACTCGCTCAACAGCTATCGTCACCCTAGCCCAGTGCACAAGTGCTCCCATGGAACCATTCTCTTCTTATTCCGATCCCAACTCCTACCACTTCGGTTTTGCCGAATCGTTGTTGTCGCCGCTGTCTGATGGCAGGAGCACGGCGGCGCTCGGGAACTTCTTGGACGAGGAGGTGCTCCTTGCGTCGCATCACCCGAAGAAGCGCGCCGGGAGGAAGAAGTTCAAGGAGACGCGCCACCCCATGTACCGTGGGGTGCGGCGGCACAGCTCGGGCAAGTGGGTCTGCGAGGTCCGCGAGCCCAACAAGAAGTCGAGGATCTGGCTTGGCACGTTCCCCACCGGGGAGATGGCGGCGAGGGCGCACGACGTGGCAGCGCTTGCGCTGAGGGGCCGGTCCGTCTGCCTCAACTTCGCGGACTCTGTGTGACGGCTGCCCATGCCAGCGTCGGCAGATGCCAGGGACATACAGAAGGCGGCAGCCAAAGCCACTGAGGCATTCCGGCTGGCGAAGCCTGAGGACTTGATGTCGGGGGACAAGAAGAATTTGCGTTTGGAAGAGGGAGTGCTATATGACGAAGAGGACATCTTCAGGATGCCGCGGTTACTTGCAAATATGGCGGAGGGGATGCTCTTGCCTCCACCACAATGCGGCGGAGATGGACATGGCGGGGAGGACGACGGGAATTTGGACGCATACGTGTCATTGTGGAGCTATTCCATTTGATCATTTCTCATCACCCTTGTAGTTTTGGTTGTTAGGGACGACTTTGATGCCGTACTTACAAGTTTTATAATGGAGTGCGGATAAAAGGTCAAGGTTATGAAAAACGGGAAGATATTTTAGGAATCCATCTTGGGGGGTGTCATTAGATAAAAGCATATCGATGGAGCACAGCTTTTCTGATGTTTTTTTTTTTTTTGTCTTGTTCAGGATTTTCCCAATGGTTAGCTTTTCTGATGTTGAGCGGGTAGGAAAGTGAGACGAAAGTGTTCGTTGCATATAGTTAATAAAGAAACTGCCGAGTCATTATCATTCGAGAGACTTCGTTTTCAGACTTACGTAATTGATCTTCGGATGTATCATGCATGAGGCAAATGTGCGCCCATGAAATTCGTATTGCGTCTTTAGGCTCAGGTCCTTTTTGCTCTCGGCCAAATTCTAAAGGAGGGGTCCAGCATAAGCGTATGGGCCCATTACGAGGATTAACAGAGGACCGACCCCGTTCCGTGCAAAATTGATCTCGATTCTTCGCAATGAGCTCATGGATAAAAGGAAAGTGACAGAAGCCATGACAAGACGCGGCCCCATATAAATGCATTAATCTGTAAGACATGATGATGATCCATACTGGAATCGGTCTAATTATTTGCGGGAGAGAACTCAGATTGTCTTCGGCCGTTCGTTCGTTGTTCTGAGAACTGCACCGAGCAGGATCTCGTGCTTCCTTCAGTACATGAACTCTCTTCAGGTCACTCTGGAATGATTAAAGGTGGCAAGGCAAGATAAGGCAAGCAACCACGCAGGCTAACGCACAGGCACGAAGCAGGATTGGTAATGAGAAGACACAGCCGGAAAAGATTACTCGCAATAATCGCAGCCGGAAGATACTCTCTTGAAAAGGCAGCGAGAAGCATCATCAATAGAAAGAGACATCCATTCGGCTCTTTCAGCAGGAAAAGAAATGTATGAACCAAATAGACGCGCAATGATTGATACAGCACGTTCCGAGCTCTCAATATGATCAGGCTTGTTCTCTAGTTTTGAATATATTTTTCAAACTAGAATCACTCGGATTGCAAGACATGCTAATCTCATCAGCTGTCAGGGCCGCAAATAGCCCACAGCCCAAAAAGATGCCTGTTTTAATCACGCAAGCCTTAAAAATGGTAGTTGCCATCTTCTTCTTCTGAGAAGGGGGGGGCATCTTCCCTGCTCACGACTCTCTATCAATTAATCATAAAATAAATAAAAAAAACAACAACAACGATGACAGACTATTATTATAAGCTGGCAACGAGTCTTCTTGGGGGGCATTGGTGTTCACCTAAAGCAGCAACAGTTATCACGATGAATAAGAACACAAGGATCCAACAGTTTGACACAAGCCAGGATCTGTGGATTCTGGAAATCCACCTGGCAAGACTTTCTAATTGGGAACATGCGGAACCATTCATCCACAACTCACCTGATATTTCTGCAACAAAGGCTGTCTCCGCAATATGCCTGAACTTCAGGGAGACCAGTTTCTTTACTTTCACATAACTTCACAGTCTCAAAATACTCTTCACATGAAACTTTTCTGACCAACGTGACACTCAAGTCTTGACCAACTAAGAAGTTTTCTTAGCAAAAACCCGAGAAAGCAAGGAGAAGTTATGATTACATCAGGATACTGCTGATCCTATAGAAACCAATTTTAAAAATTTAAAAAAAACCCGCAAATGACCCCCCCTGTGGAAAACAAGCATTTCACGTACAGCAAAGCATATACACCATCAGATAAGAGGGAAATCCAATGAAACAATTGGGTAGAGCAATCCATGTAAGTTACACGTTCTGCCATCTGATTAGTGCATGCATCTTACAACAGAGTCTACTTCACCTTCTTTAGGAGAGTTGTTGTCCTAAACTCAGCATCATCTCTGATGAAGCTCCACCAAAGGTAAGAAAGAGGAATGGTGGTAGCATGCCATAGAGCATGCGCGTCCACAAAACCCATATAGGGAGGAAAGTCATATATTTCCAATAGCATGGCCAAACCTCCACCCACCACTACTACCCACAAATTCCAACGTGAAGGATGGCGGGTAACACCTGCCCAAATTGCCCATATAAGAAGTTGAGCAATTCCCATGACCGCGCAGACCTTCATGTTCCAACCTGCAAAATGATCAATTAGATGACTGCCATTTCTCAGATTTCGTACTCACTGTGCCTTGCGTGATGGTACTAGAAATCCTATTTCAAATGATGCAGTGAATAAGATCGCTGGTTATAATGTCTTGCCTGCCAGACTAGACCCACTGTCAAACTGACCATGAGACTATCAATGCAAGTGACCAACCTTGGCCCAGGCAAGAAATGTAGTTTATTTAGTTTCCTGGGTCTAAGTTCAATATGAAGTACAGCTTAGAACCCATGGTAGTGGCAGGCTTCACCAGTCTAATGAGCAGGTGTGATTGAGAAAAATATGGTATTTCAATACTCTGAGAGTTGGTTATTAGATTTGAATGTACTTTGGACCCATACAGGCACGGTTGTTCATAATTCCAAAACTTCAAGGTTATTCATGACAAAGAGAGAAGAAGGAACTTATAGAGAAAGTTATTTACCATAATCATATTGGTAAAAGTTCAGATACAGGATATGAGTCGTCACAAATGCAATAATTGGGGCAGAAAACATGACCCTGGAAGCCTCATCCCTTACGTTCAAAGCTCTTAGTAAAGCCAAAATGAGGGAAAATCCAAGCGATACCACGGCAGAGGAGTAGTCCAGCCTTTCAGTCCACTCAACATCTCTAGTCAAACGCACATGTTAGCTGAGCCACATCACAGAAAACAATTACACCATACTTGGAATATGTCCTTGGAAGGGACATCGATGGGATAGGCATAGTCAAGTTATATGAGATGCATTGTTGAGTTATACGAGATGCATTGTTAAAATACTTTTTCCAACAAGAGGTCTCGATGTCGACAATTCATCTGAGAATATCATATGCCAAGATATCATTTACAGCAGCTTGTTCTTCGTTTACATTTTGTGCCTTCCTCATATAAAATAAGTGGCAGAGCATCAAATACCTAGCAATTTTGGTCATGATAAGATGAAAAATAACAGTAAAATTAGAAAGCTACTATCTAGTACCAATACTAGTATCCATTAAAAAGAAAAGGAGAAATTATTCTAGTGACATGCATAAATATTCCAAGGCTGTCTTAATTTTGACAAAATTAGAAGCAGATCCTGCTTTCAGGGGAAGAGTGCCAGTGCTGTGGAATTAAGAAGCTTTTTGGAGCCTGAACCTCCATCAAGAGCCATCGTCTACACATATGAAGAGTAAAATGCAGACATATTTCTATTGATGAGTACTATATATTACCGACTATGGAAGACAGCGCTCCAAAACCAAGAGTTCATGGATAAGATGCCGTATGTGTGCCACAAGCCAGTATATTCGTAGTAAGTTTTCTTGTCTGGTCTCAAAGGTAGCTTGTAGTACAAAAGAATGAAAAAGGATAGCCAGCCATGAAATTGCACGGAGAGGTTAAGGGCAGAGAGTGCCACAGAAACAGGCTCCTAACAAAGACGAGAAAAATTGTCATGACAAGCTTGAATACACCAGGATTAAGATACATCTACGTGTATAAAATGCTTAGAAGTACTGCTTCAAGGGATCAGCAGGGAAAACCTGGATGCCATAAACACGAAGAAAAGGCCACTTTCCGTGATATTTGACAGGCTTGCCGCCGAGAGTCGTTCTTTCCTCCTCTCTTGCAAGCATGCAGTGGTAGCGACAATCACTTCGGCAGTCCCATTGCTTCCACCGCAAATATAGCGGTTCTTGCATATACCATGGACCATCGACAGGCTTCCCATCAGACGAGAATTTACAGTGTTGGAAGCATTGGTCCCCCACACATCCAGATTGCTCACACTTCTCCACACAAGACCTAACAACATTACAAAGTAATTCGGCTAAGACTCTCCCTTTAATCATAAGTATTTTGCATCGACCAGAAAGGAAACTTTGTATTGCTAAAACTAGCATAATAAGGTGGGGGCACTGAAGTAGGTTGACAACCTGCAGTTTTTCTGCAGAAAGGTCATCACAGGTAATGACAAGTAACAGATTTCGATGGAATACTTTCTGACCAATGCAAAATGCATGCTTACTTTCCCCTTCTTCTTCTTTTTTTATTTTTTTTTATCATTTTGCGCTGTTTGGCACAACAACAAAAACCAATCAATGGAAAATACTTCCTTGGTCAAAGACCAAAGGGAGACTTGTACAGATGACTCTAGAGAATGATTGACACCACACCGGTGAGATTAAGGATGTTTGTCAGCAATAATAATTAGCCACCACTACCATCATCACCAGCCATCAACCATCGCAGTCACCACAGCCACCGAATAACCACCATTGTTGCTGAAACTTACCTATAACGGTCATCATTCTATTTGGTCAGAAATTGATCAAATTTAGCCATTCATATTCGATTACGATTAAACAACATTTTATTTCTATTTTCAGCACTTGAAGATAACCAGCACCTATTATTCAAGATCAATCCGCATCTTATCTCCAATGTTCCTCCATCAACTCCCACTGATCTGTTACGATCTCATGTTGACCAATCCATATTCTCCAAACTCTTAAAGAACAGATTCGTCCCCAACAAGCACCGTACAGTAATAGACATCAGTTTCGAACATACGGGAAGTGCGATAGGTTACCAGCCATCATCCATCCTCAAAATCAAAGCACTGCACACCTAGTCCCCTTTGCTCAACAACGCAATAAAGACCTTCAAATACAACAGCAAAACGCTAAAACTCCCCAAAACTCTCTGAACCACCTGAATAAAGATCGGAGCACGCTCAAGCATGGAAAAAAAAAAAATCCAATCCCCAAACAGATTCAACCGGACAACTCGTGAGGTCAAAACGAGCAGAACATCGCGGTCCTCGAGAGTTCCGACTTAACACCTCATATCTACCTCCGCCGCCGACGGCAAAGCTAAGAGCTAAGCCAAATCCACATCGCACGAAACGGAATTAGCGGCGGGAGCAGGAGGTGCTTACTTGTAAACAGGATCGGCATCGCCAGCACTGGCGTCGAGGGAGCCGACGAGACCAGCGAGCGCGAGGAGCAGCACAATCCAGCGACGCCGAGCCATCAGGCGGGCCATCTATTCCGGAAGTCAAACGGGCTAGGATTCGGAGGAGTATCGGCGGCGGGGGCTCTAACGAATCAACGGTCGGGGGCGGAGGATACGGTGGGGACGCGATTGGAAGCGCTCCATCGAATCAGGGGGCAGAGCGAGCTTCGGAAGAGGGACGAACCAGAGGATTCGAACTTCGACTCCTTTTTCGTGATTTGATTGGGATCGAGAGAGAGAAGCTCAGCTCTGACGAGAGAGAGAGAGATGAACTGATGGTGGTGGTGGGGGAGTTGGAGGAGACCGGGATCCCGTGAGCAGCTGATTTCGGGAGCGATTCCCTATCTGCCACGCGGACCCCTGGCGATGCTATCCACGTGGGTTGACCATTAGCAAAGTGTAGCAAACCCTCGTCTTTGCTTTAAATGACTTCCTTGACGTGGCCTCCCACTACTGGGTCGTCCTCTTTGACTTTTCATTTGGGCTTTGACTTGTTCGAGCCCAATGACCCTAATCGTATATCAAGCCCATCTATATCATTCCCCGCAGTTTGTGAAGAAGTTTCGGGGGAGTGCTAGAAAGTAGAAACGCCCCATTTACATTTGCACAAACCAAGTCCCCCCAGCACTATTTCCACATCTGCTCTCGTTAATCGTTCGCCCAAAATTTCTTATGACAATTGAATTGGGATTGGACTTAAATTTGGTGATTTTTTATGAGGCAAAATATTTTCAAAATAGAATCGAGATTGGATTTACAATTATTGATTTTTAATGAAACCAAAAAAAGATTTAGGGTGGAAATGATATTGGATAAAAAAAAATTGAGAGATTTCATGAGACTTAAAGTGAGTTTGGTTCAATTTTATAAATAATTTTTGAAGAAATGTAAATGTTGAAAGCTCAATATTAATTTTTTCAGATTATGTTTTCAGCATTTTCAAGATTAGAATTTGACTAAAAATCCATTGAAAAGGCTTATCAAATGCTTCAACATTTTCCTGAAAATCGAAAATCCTTTAAGAGTGCTGAATTAAATCTACCAATTAGGCCATGAAAGTAAATAATACTCTCTCTCTCTCTCACGCCGCCGTCGCGAGTGCTGTGTCGACACGAGTCTATCCCAATAACTTTGGACAAACCTCCCCCCATCTCTCTCTTGGGCGTCCCTTGTTCTCTTTCGTTGCACATCATCAATGGCTTCTGCAACTCTTCCACCTCTTCTCCAACCTCCCCTCACTCGCCTCCGCACGTGGAGACTCCACGCGCCCCGAACTGGACTCAAACCTGCAACGGACCGACCCCTCGCCTCTCTCCAGTCAAATGCCTTCCCTCCAATTCCGTTCGCTCTCTCTGCAAATGGAGGAGGAGGAAGAAGAAGAGGGAGAGGGAGCAGCTCAATCGCGCGAGCATATTTCACGGGGCCCGCCTCGGACCCGATCGTCAGCGAGCCCGACCCGAAGTGCGACGGCGAGGACTCCGACGGCGAGGAGCCTCGGCCTAGGGACGTGATCACTTGGGGACTGCTAGGGAGTTTGCTGGCGAAGCACAAGCTCAGGCTGTGCGTCTCGACGGTCGCTCTCATCGGCTGCACCACCTGTACTCTCTCCATGCCAATCTTTTCAGGTATTTTCTCTGTACGCGATTGTGGAGTTTTGATAGCTTATGGTACGACGAAGCCTTTTGTGGTGGAAAGCGATCGTGCGAGACTGATGTTTCACTTTCGAGTGCTGCTTTGGTCTCGACATTTTCATCGTCAGCTTCGATTGATCACGTTTGGATCGGCTGGTTATGGCAGGGAGATTTTTTGAAGTGCTTATTGGTGCGAGACCAGAGCCGCTGTGGAAGCTCCTTGGCAAGATCGGGGTTCTGTATATGTTGGAACCGGTTTTTACAGTTTTATTCGTCGTGAACATGAACACTGTGTGGGAGAAGGTTATGACGACTATGAGAGCTCAGATATTCAGAAGAGTGTTGATCCAGAAGGTAACTGCAGTCATTCCCTTCTCGATTGAGATGCAGAATACTACATATGTGATTACAGTATCGATTTCTTCTTCCTTTCGCTATATTTCGTGCTGCATTATTGGCGAAGAATAAAATCGATATGTTATCGTTTTGGATATTCTGTTTTGAACTAAATTTAAGTGAATGTCATGGAAATTCCCCCACCTTAAGATCCTTCCCTTTCATTCTCAAACCCAGAAATCTTGCTTCAGGAAACTTTTGCGTGGCACGTTGTGTTTCTTAGTTGAAGCCAAAAAATTTTGATTAGTAGAGCATCAATTAATGAAAGCAATAAGAGAGAGGCGTGCTGGTTAGATGCGGGGGAGAAAACAGTTTTCCTGCGTAGGAAGTTGAAAAAGAGCCTGCACAGAAGCAAACTTGGTAGCCCTATTGTTCTTCAAATAAAATAAAGTTTTCTGCATTTTGGTCCTCTCCCGAAAGAGAGTGGTTTCCATCCTCTCCCTGTCGTTTCCTTTCACCAGCGAGTTGTTGTGAACCATATGCAAATTATTGGAGCATCGGGTTGGTGGAGTCTCTGTAAATTTGTTGAAGTGCTTTAACTATTAGGGTCAATCCTAATTAGTGCTTTTCCTGTATCTCTGTTTTACGTCACTGGTTAGGTTTCTGAGACTATGCCATCACCGTAGATTCTTGATGTGTTACTGTTGCTTCTCTGCAGGTGGAATTCTTTGATCGCTACAAGGTGTGCTAACTAATCCTTTTTTCCAGCTACGCCCAAGAAGTTACTATGTGGACAATGAGGAAAAGACAGCTGTATCTATTTGTATTCTATAAAGTCAAGGTGCTATTGGTTCTAGCAAGACATGAGACATATCAGATGCCAAAATCGATTAAATTTATCCAGAATACTCATTGAGGAACTATAGCAAATAAATGGAGCTTGTTGGTTTGCCAAATAGACAGACAAACCTATCATGGATTATCATTTCAAACTTAACCTTTTTATTCTTCATCCTCTTCCCCCAGAATTCTTGCACTGCTTATTGTTGCTACCTTTTGTTTCTTTCATCTTGGTAATCGAGTATACATTTATAAATACTTGAATTATATCTGCAGACCTAAGCTCTTTCGGTGATAATATTGTCATTTGAATAACAACATGGTCATCTGCAGGTTGGCGAACTTACTGGTTTGTTGACTTCTGATTTGGGTTCCCTGAAAGGTGTTGTGAGCGACAATATCTCGAGGGATCGTGGATTCAGGGCGCTTTCTGAGGCAAGCTACTCTACATTAAGGAAAATGTGAGCTAAAGTTGCTTAACTGTGAGCATGTGCAATTAATCATCTCTCACTGTGATGATATTTGCTCGTCTTGTACTGTACGACAGAACTGGCTCAACTCTTTGTCTGGTAGAATAGAACTATTATTGCAGGTGCTCGGAAGCATGCTTTCTGACATCCTAATCTGAGCTTTTTATATATTGGAGTTCTCCAGTAATAACTATATTTTTTAGTTACATATCCTTGTACTTCTTGTAGGTTGTCGGGACGATTTGCATTCTCTTTACTCTCTCCCCCCAACTTGCACCCGTTCTGGGCATGTTAATGCTGACCGTATCAGTCTTTGTTGGTAATCTTTCTTTGAGACTGAAGCAAGCTGGCATAACTTCGGCGTGTGATTCTCTTTTGTATTCATTGTTCCTCATTGTTTTTTAGGATGACAGCTGGTTCAAATCGAAATTTGGTTGTTTTTGAATAAAAAGTGTATGTGGTAGAGGACAAAACAAGAGGTCTTATAAGTTGTTTCAAGTTCTCAACGATGATTGTCTTTAATAAAAAGAGTGAGGATAATATGAGAAGTCATATAAGTAATTTCAGCCATGAATACTTTAGAATTAGCCTATGAATATTTGATGATGAACTTTATAGTGCATATTAAAGGGACAGAAATTTTTATCAACCAAGATCTTTCTACTCCATTTTCAGTCATGATTAGCAAATGAAAATGTCTAAACTTTCAGTTATCGTTTATTCACTCTGATTCTGGTTAATCACAATTCTTTTTTCATGATCACCCTTATTAAGAGCTTCTGAAATTACTACTGTCAGTAGTGACCTTATCCATCTTGCTTTCAGAGACTTTACGTAGGTCTCTGTCCTTTTGATGGTCATTTTGTCCATTATACCTCTTTTCTTCTAATATTAAGTGTTCCTCAATTTTTTTAGCTGTATACAAGAGATCAACTGTACCTGTTTTTAAAGCTCATGGCTCGGCCCAAGCATCCATAGCAGATTGTGTCACAGAAACGTTGTCTGCAATTCGCACAGTAAGTGGAGATATCGAAGTGATGTATGATTGCATGTGTTATTGGTATAAGTGTACATTGAAGATTAGCAAGGAGGAGCAGCTCGTCAGTCTTCTTATTTGGGATTTGGTTATGCAGATACTGATTTCTAATATATTTGCTAATATTCTGACAGGTTAGATCATTTGGCGGTGAGAAGCGGCAAATGATGACATTTGGTAGTCAGGTTTGGTGTTAAACCCCTTAAGCTGTTATTTCACTGATGCAGGAATCCCTTCGATGTTTCTAAGCGCATGTCATATTTTATTTGCAGGTTCTTGCGTATCAGAACAGTGGCATAAAGATTGGCTCTTTTAAATCTGTCAATGAATCTCTGACTAGAGTTGCTGTTTATATTTCTTTATTGGCCTTGTACTGTCTTGGAGGAAGTAAAGTGAAAGCGGTGAGCATACCGTAAATATAGATCGACTTGTTGTCCTAACCTAATCTTCGCATTCTAACAAAACCTAAATCTTCACTTCTTTTTTTGTTGCGTATGCTGGCTAATTTGTAAATTTATCTGCCTTGAAGGTGGGAACATTAGTTTTTTTCAGTCTACAAATTGTATCTGTGCATCACTCAGATGTTTTCTCTTGGAAGTTAAAACTGGAAGAAGAAACATGCATGCATCTTGTGCAAAACAGACACTTTGTTTCCACTGATCGCAAGAAAGAGTATTTGGGTTCTTTATTCAAGAAGATGGTCTCTTTGTAAATACTTGCCACCACGAGGGCTTTCTCTTCCTTCACTTGTTATTGTCAACAGCAGAGCAGATGAGACAAGTAGAGTATTATCTTGTAGGCACAGACTATGAGGTTGGCTTGTCCTCATCCAACCGCTGGTTATGCCGTCCGTCAAGATAATTACTTAGCTTGTTTACAACCTAAAAGCTTCCTATGGTCCCTAGTAGGGTTTGGAATTCTATTGTGTGTTTATGCTTCACATTAAAGTTACCATAAAAGTACAGATTCAACCATTATCAAAGCAGATGTGCTCTACTTGTTAGCTCTCAATTTACAGATGGGCCAGAAGTTGCTGAATAAATACTGGCTATTTTCTACCTTCATAGATAGATATGTCTGTTTACTGAAGCTTGAATTGATTTCAAGTTTCCATGCTGTTCGTAGGGTGCTATATCAGTGGGAACAATGGCATCTTTTATTGGATATACCTTCACACTCACATTTGCTGTAAGCTCTTCCTTCCTTTAGCATTCTTACGCATTGTCTTTTTTCTTTTCTTCCCTCTCTTTATTAATTGATGGATAATCATCTTCAGGTTCAAGGACTTGTCAACACTTTTGGTGATCTTCGTGGAACTTTTTCTGCTGTTGATAGGATTAATACTGTTTTCTCAGGTGTAGAAATTGATAAAGCCCTTGCTTATGGGTTAGAAAGAGAGATGCATAAAAAAGAATCACATGATGAAAATCAGAAACTGTTCCTTGTCAATGGGTTTGATGAGAAAGTTCTGTCACCTAGGATGCATTACATGTCGGCCTTGAAATCAGCTAGCAGTGTTTGCAGTTTAGCGTGGTCGGGCGACATAACTCTTGAAGGTATTTTAAATACATTCATGCATTCTCATTTAGCTCCAATAAAGTTGTCTATTTTATGTTTTATGTATGTCTTCTATCTTTTCTCTTTGATATGTGGAAAAGCAATTCTAGATATGACATCAATAACAAGAAAAATAGTTGTCTCAAGAGAATTTCAAAATGTGGGTCTTGGAGAATGGGTCAGTTTCTTACTCTCAGGGGTAGTATAACATATTCTTTATTCCTTCCTCTAATAGTGTCCTATTAGTTAAAATTTCTATTGCAGACTGTTGAACATTAACCATCTTGCGCAATGATTAAATTTGAGTAAAGCGTCTTTTGTTTTTGAGTACTTGACTTTCTTTATAAGAGACCACTTCTTGTAATAACTTACCAAAATTTCTTCTGCAGATGTGCACTTTTCATATCCCTTGAGGCCTGATGTGGAAATCCTGAGTGGCTTAAATTTGACACTTACATATGGGACTGTGACTGCTCTGGTCGGACCAAGTGGTGCAGGAAAAAGTACTATTGTACAGCTACTGGCTCGCTTTTATGAGGTTTGCTGACAAGTATTTAGCATTTCCTATCTCCTTGTTTACCAGTAAATCCTCGTATCATCCTTGAACATTCTTTTACTTGATTTTAATTTGTACAGCCAACCAAAGGTCGCATAACTGTTGCAGGAGAGGATGTACGAACATTTGATAAACGTGAATGGGCCCAAGCTGTATCCATCGTAAATCAAGTATTTTCTTCAATCTCTAATCTGAGATTTAGGATTTAAGCACCATATGAATCAATTGTGGGGATTGCTTATTTACGGTCTTCAATCTGTCGTCTCCGTTGTGATTTAGTTATCATTTGCAGTGACTATCGTCTGACATTAAAATCAGCAATAAGAAATCAAGTTGGTGACAATTGACATCTAGAGGAGCATTTCTTCATCAGGTGCCCCTGGTGTTTTTCTTCTTCAATGTTACTGAATTATGTCAACTAGATCTTCTGAGGGTTTTGTAAATGTCAGTTTTGTCTTGCCATGATTACAAGTGACAAGTGAGACACATTTCTGAGTATATACTCATTTTCAGGTTGGACCTGCTGCCTTTACATGTTCTTGTTACATGTGACTGGATTGAGCATGAGTGTATTAAAAGCATTGAAAAACCCAAAACAGCTTAACTCTAGTAGGTGTTTGAAGTCTGGAAGTTCTTGTAGGATAGAGATCAGTCTCTTTCTGGGATTGGTGCTGTATTTAATCCGGGCAGTTTGTTTCTTCTTGTATTGTGTGCCGTTCCATTGACCTTTATAAGAAATAGCCATTCAAATTTAACTTCTTTACACACTTTGCAGTACTTCTTGCACTTGATATAATGAAGTGCTCCTGATATATTCCCAAACAATACAAGATAAATACTTATATGGTGCAGGAGCCTGTTCTTTTTTCCGTCTCTGTTGGAGAAAATATTGCTTATGGCCTTCCAGATGATAATGTTTCCAAGGATGATGTGATAAAGGCAGCCAAAGCAGCTAATGCTCATGAGTTCATAATTTCTCTTCCACAGGTCTGTCTTACTCTTCCAACTGCATCCTCATGTTTTACTTTCCTAGTTGACCACTCCTATATATTGTCTGCTATATGTTTTTCCTGTTGAAAGGGTTACGACACATCAGTTGGCGAGCGAGGAGGCCTTCTAAGTGGAGGCCAGAGGCAGGTGAGAGAAAAGTTGGTTATGAATTCATGTGAGAGAGAGAGATTGACTCTCTGGTTTTTACCTGCAGAGAATTGCTATTGCCAGAGCTCTACTAAAGAATGCTCCAATACTAATACTTGATGAGGTGGGTCTCTTTTGTTTGTTTTTGGTCCCCCATGATAGAAGCCTTTTAAGGGGGGTCTTTCTATTCTAGAATTAGTAACTCTTCTGTTCAAAATGTCACTGATATGCTTTGGTGCAGGCAACAAGCGCCTTGGATGCAGTTAGTGAGCGCCTTGTCCAGGATGCTCTAAACCATCTGATGAAGGGGCGAACGACATTGGTGATTGCTCATAGATTGAGTACAGTTCAGAATGCCCACCAAATTGCACTTTGTTCAGATGGGAGGATTGCAGAACTGGGGACTCACTTTGAGTTATTGGCTAAGAAGGGTCAATATGCTGCCTTAGTTGGCACACAGAGGCTGGCTTTTGAATGATCCTAGAGTTCCTAATAACGATCGATGTTTTACACATCGCTGGAAAGGTGTGCGAGTCACATGATGATACCTTTCTCGGCCATTTGGCAAACATCAAGTGCAAGTCCTGCATGCCGCTCCATTCATGCCATTTCTGCTCCCCTGCAGACGAGAAAGCAAAGTGATGACAGTTTCTAGTTTGAAGGAGAAATCGCATGAGAGGGTCGGCCTTTCTACTCTTTTCATCGCATTCTGCAATAGGTGACCATGGACCGTTTTTGGTGGCATCATATCGCGTATACCTCACAGTACATATTCTTAATAATGTTTCTCCAAGTGAGCGAAAATCTAAGAGGCCAGTTTTAGCCTCTCCACAATATATCAGACTATATTTTGCACTATATGTGAGTTGAATGCGCTAACTTAACTTGTTCTTAGATCATAATCGGTGGTCTACAGCGTAGTAACAAAGAATTTTTTTTTTTTGGTCGAAGTAGTGATGAAGATCTCGTCCACTTTTTTCTGCCTTCTGTGGCTCGTACATAGAGCGCTATGTTTTATTTTATTTTATTGTGTGAATCAGATAGCGCTCTTTGAAATGGGTCAACTATTCTCAATTGCATTGTAGGATTGTAGTTTTTTCGTGACCAAAAAATAAAATAAAAATAAAAAATTGAGGGACTTGCAAGGTTGTGAGGCACAAATGAATAATCTATAACCTATTTATTTAATAAAGCAAACCTAAAAGACAGTATCGATCTTAAATAGTAATGAATTCTTTGAAAACTCCATATAAAATAATCAACATGAATCATGCCTTTATAATGCTATACCAGAGAAAAAATTGCAATTCAAAAGCCAATTACTTCAAACAAGACCGTGTCGAGTTGGGGGAGAACTTAAAATACGTTAAGCATAATTGTATTTGCTTTTATTTTCCTACTAAAATGTTCAAGTTCGATTATGGGCTAAG
>BCNH02000001.1:25738026-25766388 GCA_001662345.2 Metrosideros polymorpha var. glaberrima
GACACTGAACATGCCATTTAGTTGTTTTGAAGTGTGCTTTATGGTCAGGTTCATGATGGTTCGTTCTTTTACTTCTCCTCCAATGCTTTGGAAGCCTTCGGAATACGAAATCGTATGGAAAGTTCAGAACTTCTTTTGCAGGAGTTCATTTTGATTTAATGTGCCGATCTGAGAGCACCCGATCACATTACACTTTTCTACTTTAAAATCATTTACATCCTGCTGCTTAGGTCAGAAGGTAATGCACCGAGGATGTGCTTGTTTGTTCATGTCAACCCGTATAATGCACTGTGCAGACTCCATATCATGGCAGAAATCCCCCCCCCCCCCNNCCCCCCCCCCAAAAAAAAGACACCATTAGTTTCCAAGATCGGCTGGTTCGATTCCCGATTTCAGGATAAGAACCAATCACCCTAGAACCGATCACCCTTAGCTTAGGCAGTTGTGCAGTTTTTAGGAAAATTCTAAATAAGAGCATGAAGTGGATATTGTTTCCAATAAGGACTTGAAGTGGCCAAATCGTAATTTATCTCTTTTTTTTTCTTTTCTTTTTCCCTCCCCTTCCGCCTCTCTAGGATTCTCCCTTAGCCATCCTTGTTGTCTCGCCGGCCTTTGGCGAGACCCTCGTCAGCATTGGGTGAACCTCACCCAATGCCGACAAGGGCGAGGGCTACCGGAGGTTGGCGAAAGCCTTGGTTGGCTAGGGGAGGGGAGGAAAAAAGAAAAAATAAAAAGGAAAAAAAACACAAAAAAAGATAAGTAAAAGATCAAAAATTAAAAATCAATAAATTTTTTTTTACTGTAATACTCTTCTCTGATAGCAAAAATAGTCATTGTCGGTTATGCTTTTATTTGGGACGAATTGGCCACTTCACTTCAAGCTCTTATTTGAGATGATTTGGTCATTTCAGGCCTTTATTTGAAACGAGATCTACCTCATGTCCTTATTTGAGAAAACAATAGCATTTCAAACTCTTATTTCGAATTTTCCCGCAATTCTTTGTTAAGAGAAGCAGGCTTGGAACAGGCAAGATCAAACAGAAAAGCCCGGCCCGGATAGTCCCATGGGCCAATCTTGCTAAACCAGGCATCCCGTAAATCTGACGCGTCGATTTTCCCAGAGCTTCCTTCCACGATCATCGCGTCGTTCCTGTTTTTCGCATCCCCAAAATCTTCGAGCCCTGTCTGTCAATATCCAAGATTAGGGTTTCTGATCCAAAAATCTCACTCTCTTGATTCCTCAATACCTCGATTCTCTTCCTTTTGATTCCTGTTTCTTGCGACCTCGTTTGTATATGTCAGGTTCTAGATTAAGATAAGAGTTTGGGAGGGGGAAAAGGTCGAGACTTTGCCACTCCCGTTTCACCAGGAGCAAGAAAGATTGCGCCCACATGTTCTTGCTTTCGATAGCGTCTCCGGAGAGAGCAAGCGGGAGCGAGATTTTTCGTAGTCTTGTAGCTCGCTCCTTCGATCGGACTCGTGCCCATCACTCCCTCGTCCCGCGGCTCCACTTCGATTGATCGCTCCATTGAACAGAGGCAGGGGACTTCCGTTGCCGGAGATTTGATTCGTAGCTTCATCGTCTCTAAGTTGGTATGGATTTGGACGGGAATAAGCGCGTGTTTCAGCGGCTTGGGATGCCGTCGACAGCCTCAGACTCCACGAGGCGGCAGCAGCAGCAGCAGCAGAAGGTGTGTTACCACTGGAGATCGGGCAGGTGCACTAGGCATCCATGCCCCTTCCTCCACGGAGAATTACCCGCTCCGACGCAGCAACCGAGCAACGGGGCTGCCCCGAAGCGGTTTGCGGAGGATTCGGGGTCTCAATTCTTGCGGAGAGGCACCAAGTTCACGGGCGGGCCCAATACATGGGGTCGGGTTCACGACGGCAATGCTGTGGCGAAGAAGACGGAGAAATTGTGTAATTATTGGGTCCAAGGGAATTGTACGTATGGGGATAAGTGTAGGTACTTGCATTCTTGGAGTTTGGGAGATTGTTTCGATATGTTGACCCAACTTGAAGGGCACCAGAAGGTGATTGATGTGATTTGAATGCTCTTGTATTGTATGATCTATGATGTAGTTTTAGCATTGCTTTGTCAGTGACAGTGGATTGATTGGTTTTTTTGTTTAAAAAAACTCATCTTTTGTGTGAACAGGTTGTGACTGGGATAGCTTTTCCATCCGGCTCTAGTAATCTTTACACTGGGAGCAAGGATGAGACTCTAAGAGTCTGGGATTGTCAGTCTGGCCAGGTTGGTGTTTTTTTTTCCTTCAGTTTTTATTGCAAAAGTTCTGTGTCTTTGGTGGTTTAACTGTATGTACTGGGTTGTGTGCCCTTAAGCGTTTGAACGCATAAGTCACCGCAATGAGGCTTTGCATTCCAATGAACGCGATAGGTTAATGGGACATCTCGCTCTAACTGTGATTTGCTGATACATTCACCTCTTTGGCAGACCATGGCTGCATGGCATCTATAACATGAGAGTTTATGGGAGATATCTGATTTTTAATTTGATCCTCATATCTATAATGTTTTCATGGACTTTTTATTTTTTGAATAATAATTAAAATTTAATTAAGATGACACCGAGGGGGTACTGCCCCTATACAAAACAGCTTCAGATAGAATGTTATCATGGCCTATTCAGTAACTTAAGAGGATTCTGCTGTTATTGAATTTTTAAGATGAAGATTTTAAAATGAAGATCTATGTCCTTGCATATTATTGCTTCTTGGGCTGTCTGTCTATGAGGAAGGATACTGACAGTTTTTTTTACCATGCTGTCTCCTGTGGCCCTTGGAGGACAGATGCACTTAAAAGTGCTTAGAAGAATGTTCTTACCTTGCTTTTTATTTTTTTTTATTTTAATGGGCTCGTTGGAGGAATTTACTTTTAGGTGCTCTGAAGGTCATTGCAAAATCGTATGAAATGCTATGTTTGTCCTCAGTGTTGCTTATGCTGTCGTTACAACTAAGCACAGTGTTGCTTATGCTGTCGTTACAACTAAGCACAGTGTTTGCTTGATCATGAGTACTTTTCCCAGAAATTTGGTTTATGCTGAAGGCATGAAATTATAATTGGAGTCTTGCCTTTGTTCATTTCATCTACTGAGTGGAGGTGACTGGACTAGTTCCATTCTTATTGTCTGTCTTGCAGTGTGCAGGTGTGGCCAATCTTGGTGGTGAAATTGGTTGTATGATAAGTGAAGGTCCATGGGTGTTTGTTGGTTTACCAAATCTCGTAAAGGTAAGGTGGGAAAGCACACTCCATTTTCTCCCCATTTCGCTGTATATATGCCTCCCATATCGTTATTTAAAACAAAAATTGATGGTTGTTCTCCATAACTGTATTGGTATTTAATAAAGCAGTGGTGATACTGTAGGCATACAACACACAAAGTAATGCGGACCTCAGTCTCAGCGGTCCTGTTGGACAAGTTTATGCCATGGTTGTGGGTAATGGCCTGCTATTTGCTGGTATTCAGGTATATCCTTGTTTCTCTGTAGAAGTTAATTTGACCACTAGTATATGTCTGTTTCTGCTTGAAATTATTGATAGGAAATAGTGTGTCTGTCTCTCTTTGCATGCCTTTGTGTAGGGTGAACTTAATTTTTGTCCTTTTCCTTTAAGTAAGAATTTCCTCCTGATGCAGGATGGATCTATACTTGCATGGAAGTTCAATGCAGCGACCAATTGCTTTGAGCCAGCTGCATCACTTACAGGCCACACCCTTGGAGTGGTTTCATTAGTGGTTGGAGCTAATAGGCTTTACTCTGGTTCCATGGACAAGTCAATCAGGGTACATTGCATCTCATGATAGCTTTTGGTTATCCAATTTCAGAGGAATGACGTGGATTTGTCATATGCAGATAAAATGAGATGTAGCATTTTTGTGATCCTTTTTCCTGCGTTGTTTAATTTAGGTCTGGAATCTTGAAACTCTGCAGTGCATGCAGATATTGACAGATCATACCTCTGTTGTGATGTCTGTTCTTTGCTGGGATCAGTTTCTTTTGTCATGCTCATTAGACAAAACAATAAAGGTGGGTCACGTCTTAGACTCTCTTCAAATTCTGATGTGGCTGTACAGTAATTTGATTAAGTAACCTTTTTGTGCAGGTCTGGGTTGCCACAGATAGTGGGAATTTGGAAGTGACATACACGCACACTGAGGAACATGTATGTTTTGGAAGTTCAATTAGCTAACTCTTGTTGCCTTTGTTTTGGATTGAATGCTAAGGGTAGAAACTTGATTGACCACTCAAAACTTAGTTAAGGATATGGGGAGAAATTTGCTTCAGCATCTATGGTCCAGCTTTTACCACAATCTGCAGCAAGGGCTGGGTATCTTTTAGCTCTGCAAGTAGCTGCTTTCTGGGATAATTGTGTACCTTATATCATTAGTTTATCCTGGTTCATTCATAGAGCATTTAATTTCAATGGTATCAATGCTTTATTCAGTGAGAGATTTCACAGTTTATTTCTTCGCTATGTTTCTCATTGATTTCAATGAGTGTGGGGGGTGTGGTCTTTCTGATGAGAGGTTTTTCTCAGATATTGAACTGTGAAGAATCCAAGACTTTCTTTTGCATTCTTTGTGCTTACCAATTGTGGTATCTTTGCAAATGGCATAATGAATTGGGCTCATCTTGTCATGTTATCGCGCCTCATGTCATAATCTACTTGCAGAAGTTTAATGGCATTATATGCTGCAGGGAGTGCTTCATCTATGCGGAATGCATGATTCAGAAGCCAAGCCAGTCTTGATGAGCTCTTGTAATGACAATTGTGTCCGCGTATATGATCTTCCATCGTGAGTTTCCCATCTTTCATTTTCATCTAGTTTGACCATGGAGTTCATCTTAACAAAACAGGAATGAGATCACGACTGATTTGAGCTCTCTTTGACCTTAGATTTGCTGAGAGGGGCAAGATTTATGCTAAAAATGAGATCCGAGCAATTGAAGTCGGTCCTGGGGGGTTGTTCTTCACCGGTGATGGAACTGGCCAAGTGAGAGTCTGGAAATGGAGGGACTCACCTTGACAGCATCAATTTGTCCTCGTGACAATCTGTGATAATATTCATAATTTTGCCTCTTCCCGGCCTCCGGAATAACGCGTATGCCTGCAAAAGGAATTAGAAGATGAGAATGGTGGTGGTTTCGTTTTCTCTGTGATAGATAGAATCTCAATACTGTACTTAGCCAGATGTCTTATCAGAATTATCAGGCTTCGTTTTGCTTTTGATGAACTTGAGAAGCAGCTCGATATGTGAATCTGCAAATTTTAACAGGGGTTAAATTTTTTCTGCGTCAACCTCCTCCCATCTTTTGTTTTTTTTTTTTCTCCAAATTACATGGACATGCTTTTTTATTAATGCCGTGACAAATTTGTGCGCGGGCGTTGCGGACTTGTAATAGCAAAACATTATTGTATTGCAGCGAAGGCTGCTTACTGATTTCTTAACTAGCTTAGAATGCAAATACCGGCAACTGTAGTAAGGGAGGAACCCTGCCTCGGTGTCATGGTTCTCGGACGTCATTTATTTCTTCCAGAGAAAAAGAAAGCAGAACATTTCTTTATTACATGTTAAGAAATCCAACACTAGACAACCGACAAATTTGCACCATTGTGATGGGCAGTGATTGCATTACAGAAATATGCACTTCAATCAAATACAAGTAACTTCTGTCGTATCGGATTTTTGGTCTATTTGCCAATTGGCCGATTGGCCAAACAGATATCAGCCATCATCTATACGCCAATCAGAAAAACTGGTCGCGTTTCAGATAGTTTCCAACTTCCATTAGAAGGTAAGCACTCTTCAGAATATTAAGCTGCCTTGAAGGTTATTATGAACAGCTTCCACTTTGATTTTGATGTTGCTGATTCAACCATAAAGCTGATGGGAACTTATTAGTTCTCTTAAAGCCTGAAATCTGATAGCTTATGACTAGCTGAGCTCTTCGTCTGCAGTGCGCAACTGTGCATTCTGAATCCGATGAATCTTTCACTGAGCTAGCGATTTGACTTTATACAAAACGGAGGTTTCTTCTTGCTTTGCCTAAATGAGCTTCACTCGCTAGTGACACTCACCAATCGCTCTAAGTAATTACTGTGTGTAGACGACCATCTCCAGTGTGTAGCAGCTCAAAACGGCACTTGGAAGCATGAGTTCACTCCCGAGATATGTTCCTACCACAGAGAGTTCATCAAAGTTGAGAACATCTGATTTTAAGCACATTTGAATTGAAGCAGCGTCTGAGAAGTTGGTTGGGAGAAGGTAACTTCATGTACATCCCGTTACGCAGACATTCAGCAGGCCATAAGCAGATAAACTTTGTTGCAGTGCCACTTTTACCCATAGATGCGAGTACTGAGTTAATTGAGTTCCTCTTGCAGTGCCTCACGCCACTTCAGTTGTAAAAATCACTCCCCCCATGCAATGATGGATTAAGAAAGTCCTAATTCCTTCTTTGGATGCATGGTGTTAGTAGGATCAACAGGAATATGATCCCGATAGCTATGTGGTGGTAATCCATTAGATTCGATTGTACTCCAACCAAACGGCTTCGGCACATCGGTCTCCTCCATCAGTTCTCTCACATTGGATGCATCATCCCATCTGTGGGAACTTGCGTAAGTATTTGACAGAAGAACATAGTTTCCACTATTACAAGGATCCAATTCAAGAAGCCTTTTCGTTGCAATTTCAGCCAATACCACATTGCCGTGAAGCTTACAAGCACTCAATAATATCCTCCAAACTACAACATCCGGAGGTATGGGCATTTTTATTATAAATTCATATGCCCTATCTACTTCGCCAGAGCGGCTGAAAAGATCCACAACACAACCATAGTGTTTCATCTCTGGGGTGAGTCCATGAACCTCTTCCATACTCTTAAAGAATGCTAGTCCTTCCTCTACCAGTCCAGCATGAGCACATGCCAGTAAAACCCCAACAAAGGTGCCATGAGTGGGCTTAATTTTATCACTCAACATTCCTGAGAAAAGCTCCAGTGCAGAATTGGCAAAACCATTCACAGCAAGGCCTGAAATCACAGAAGTCCATGAGACCGCATCCTTCTCCTTCATTTGTTTAAACAACTCAAGCGCCTTTTCAACTGATCCACATTTGCAATACATATCTATGAGAGAGTTCCCTACGTAAGTGTCTATTTTCACGCCATGCTCAATTATGTAGTTATGAACTGCCTTTCCAATGTCAAGTGAGCCTAAATGGGCACAAGCAGACAACACGCTAGCTACTGTAACTTCGTCTGGTTTCACAGTAGCCACCATCATTTCTTGGAAAAGCTTCACCGCCATCGCAAAGTTGTTAGCTTGAGCATAACCTGTGATCATAGAAGTCCACGAGATAACATCCCTTTTGGGCATTTCGTCAAAAAGCCTATGGGCACCAGCTAAGTCTCCTGCTTTTGCGTATCCCCGGATCATTGCATTCCACGAAACCAAGTTCCTCTTGCGCATGCGATCAAATACTTGCCGTGCTAATTCCACAAAACCACGCCGTCCATACATATCTATTAGAGTATTTCCTAAGTAAACATCCACACAGACATGGTTTTCCTCAATGTACTTCACAGCATGATCTGCGAATTCTGACTCCCCTAAATAGTTACAAGCCAAGACAACTTTCACCATTGTCACCGCATCCGCCGTCACGTTAGCCACCTGCATTGCATTAAATAGCCTCAAAACCTCCCTAAATGCACCACACTGACTATACCCACAGATCAGGGAGTTCCAAGAAATTAAGTCTCTTTCCTCCATTTGATCAAACACTTTCTGCGCAGACACCAGAACGCTGCAGCATGCATACATATGTAGCAGAGCATTCGAAACGAAAACGTGCGTTCCGAACCCCCATTTTAAGGCGTGGACATGGACCACTTGACCGTGCCTAACATCACAGACACGGGCACAGGCCTTGAAAGCATATATGAAGGTCAAATGGTTCGCACTCACTCCCTGGAGATGCATTGCGCGATACAGGTCCAATGCTCTAACAGGACCGTCGCTCTGTGACAACCCACGAATCATAAAATTGAAAACCGCGGAGGTGGGTCGTTCAATGGCGTCGAAAGCAAGGCAAGCTTTGTGCAGGTAAAGTGGAGACGACGCGTATGATCTGATGACATCGGATACAGCAGATGGGTCAGTGTGGCGTTGGGTTCTGACGAGGTGAGCGTGGAGTTCTTCAATGGGGCCGATGGGTAAAGAGGAGTTTTTGGTGAATCGCCGCGGCTGTCGAGTGGCTGTCGAGTTAGAGAAGAGGCGCGAGACGGGTCTTGCGAGATTCAGTTCATGGTGGGGAAGCATCATCCGCAATCGCGAATGCAAACATTTGCTCCAGCACCCGATCATCGTCCTGCGCTACGAACAGTTTTAACATAGGACTACTTATATTGTCGTTTTTAATAAAACAAAAAAGATGACCAATAGAATCAAAGGAGTAAATTAAATTACCTTCATGTTAGTAATCATGGCGTTATATCGTTTCAATGACTTAGAAGTGATTTTAGTAATTCCATTTGAACTTTGTAATTTCATATTCCCTTGTTTTTCCCACCAAAAATTCAAATGCTTATTAGGTAAAATTTCGAACAAAAATATGAAGTGTCATCATTTTCTTAAATAAGGATTTGAAATGGCAAAAAACCTCAAATAATAGCATGATCTTAAGGGCTTTTTCTTCATTTTACATTTTTTTATTATATAAAATAAAAACTATCTAAAATTATTTTTAAAAAACACAAAAAAGAAAGGAAAAAAGAAAAGAAAGAAAGGGCAAGGGCCTGCCCTAGAGTTTTCATTTAGATGAGCACTCTTGACGTGATGTGCTGGAGTGCTACGTGCTTGACGATCTAGGTTTTTGGTATTTGGTTTGGGGTAAATGAGATTGGGTCATTGAGACCATCATATATTAAGTCATATATATCTGTGACATAGATCGTCTCCATGTATTGATTAATGGGGATCTACTTCTTGGACCAATTTGACGTTAGTACTAATTTTGATCTCCTTTTTTTTTCTTCGTTTGGGATACGTGTAGCCTTTAGGTACAACAATAGCCGTAATTGTTCTTATATTCACGGCCTCGAGCAGGGCCCATTTAGTATTGATCGACACTACAAAAGTGTTAAGTCAGGACAGGACCGGGAACTATACAACATTTAAGAGGCGATCCTGAAGGCTCCCAATAATACTGACGACACAAAGGGGTACTTCCTCATACATGTGATTGTTGGTATATACGAGGAGTGCATGGCGATTTCAAAGAATAAGAAATATTTGATGATTACCAGAGACGGCATTAACCGGACTATGCTAACTGGTAATCGCAACGTGGTCAATGGTTGGACCATGGTCACTTGCGCAACATTCTATAAGACTTCCTCATTTTGATAAAGAGTTATGTTAAGATTTAATTAGTATTTTTATTGTATAATTTATTTTATGAATTCATTGACTTTATCACAACCGTGATGGCATCGAATTTTATGGTGATGGACATCACCTTTTAGAACACAACAGGGCCACATAAGAGCCAGGCTGTGGCTGTTCAAACTGGAGGCTACATGTCGGTGTTCTACCGTTCCAGTTTTGAGGCCTACCAAGACACCCTCCTAACGCAATTAAACAAGCAGTTCTATCACGAGTGTGACGTCTGTGGCACGCTTGACCTCATCTTTGATGACTCAACCGTTGTCTTCCAGAATTGCAACCTCTACCTCGCCTCCCACTACTAGGCGAGGCAACGCGATCACTGCCTAAGGGCCTTTTTACGAGGGATCGCCCACTAGCATGTCCTTTCACAACTGAACCATCAGGGCGACCGACGACATGGCCTCAAGCAACAACTCTGTGCAGACATATCTAGGGAGGCCATGGAGATTTATATGCAGAGTTACATGGGCAGCCTTATAAACCCTGTCGGGTGGGACAAATGGGGTGATACTCCACTGGACTCACTATACTATGTCAAATTGGAAATAGAGGTTTTCGACAACTTATATGGCTTTTTCCTGGATTTGTGGCTTGAAAAAGATCTAGTTTTGAGGATTGGGGAATTAGCCATAGCAGAGTCGCGGCATCAACTGTTTTTATAAAAAAAAAATTCTGGATTTTTCCTTCTTCTTTTTTCCTTATTTCTCTCAAAGGCTGGGCGATGGTCCCCTCACTAGATCAAATGAGGCTTTAACACCTTCTTTCATGTGCAATTCACGTACAAGTCGGATTTCTCCCACAAGCTTGCTCATGAGGTTTTATATAGCTCACAAGCTTGTAATTATATCTAAAACCTCACAAGTTTACACGTGATTGCACGTGGCTTGCACATAATTTTTATTTGTTGCCATATATTGAGTTTTACTATATCTTGGTGCCTTAGGATGTTTTTCTTTTTACTATACTAACTAAAACCTAGGCCAGTTTGATTATTAACTAATAAGTCTATTAGCTAAGCTAGCCTAATTAATACTAAGCTAAAACTAAACTAAGCTAAGCTAAACGCCCCTGGGCCGCCGCCACGGACCACCTCTTTGGGCTCTTGCCTTCTGGTCTCCGATGCCGATCCAATTCAGACATTCAATCATGCCATCATTCAATTCAAGACACTTAGCAAGCTCGCACAATCAAAAGTTCGGTTTCTGCTCAAGCACTTCATGTCAATCATGCAATTTGATTGTCCCTCAACTTTGCAATACTAGGGATTGATTAATTATTGCTAAATCACAAAGCGCTAATTAGAGTCTAATACCCTTCTCATTAAGCAATCGTTGAAGAATTATGCGTTGCTAATCGCAATTGAGCCCAACATACGTCTAATCAATCATATTCGAGCTCAATTAGACATGCAATTGGGCTTATGAGCCTTAGAAATCAAGAAATCAATTAGTTGATGGCTACTTCTTTTTTTCCCTCTTTTTGCCAAATTATGTTTTAATCTAAATCTGAGCTTACCAAGAAGAACACCAAGGTCGGCATGATAGTTGCAGCGCTACACGTATAACCCGGTCCAGGCCCAAATTGGATAAATATCCTGGGGAAGTTTCATGGTGGAGTTTGACGAGGGCAGGGGCCCTCGCCCAATAGGTCAGTGAGGGGTCGTTGCCCTCGCCGAGGCCTTGCCAGCCCTTTCCGACAATGGGGGTGGCGACAGCAAGGGTAGCACGCCCTTGCCCTTCCATTCTTTTTTTTATATGTTTTTTTTAAATGTTTTTAATTTATTTAATAGAAAAGGTAAAATGAAGAAAATGCTCCTAAAGTCAAGCCCTCATTTGAAACTATTTGGCCACTTTAGGCTCTTATTTGAAACAAAGTCCACTTCAGATCTTTTTTTGAAATTTTCCCTACTTTCAATGGGCTATAATTTTAGACATTTAATAAATCATCGGACGACTATTTTAACAAATAATATAGTCATCCAAAGAAAAGTAAAGTTTGATTAAAAGTGTTATATTATGTCCGAACTACGTACTCCAAATCCTATCTCGCACAATGTTGAAATTTTCATTTTAATTCGATTAACCCTATGAGAATTTTAGATGAGGAGTCACCACTAACCTATTGGGGGTGGCTAGAAACCAAGTAAGGAATGTGAGTCTACCTCACTTTCTACGCAACAAGAGTTTTTTTAGGTTTGGGGACTTAATTGTACTAAATATACTAGGGATCACATTTTCCATATCAATATTTCTAGTTATGTTATGATGACCACAATACACAATATTTTATAAATGTTTACTTTTATATGTACTGATGATTGACACGGACAATTATTAATTAATTATTTCTACTAAAATTTGTAAGTCGTAATTTTCTTTCTCTTTTTAACTACACATTTTGATTATTATGATTAATTTTCCGTTACTGTCATAATTCTGCGAAACTCCCAACAGTGAACCATACTTGATAATGTACATACGAAAACTAGTAAGCTAAGCTTGGCTAGACAGTTGACTTCATGCTTACAGCATATATGTTTAAGTAATATAAGAGATTTTAAATGACATAATCATGACATTAATTCTGAATAACGACGCTTTCCAAGCGTTTATGGCAAAAATGGACTCAAGTAGTGGACAAGTTTTAAAAAACTGTCGTTTCAAGATTCTCCAATGTATAATAGTAAGGACATAAGATATATACTAGTAGTAATAGGTATAAGAATACACTACTATACAAAATGGGAATGGAAATTATCCAAAAAGTTTTAAACCTATTGTACGGTGGCCAATTTAATCATAAATATTTTAATTGTGTCAACTTAATCCTAAACATTTTGACAGAATATCCTACGTGGCATAACTGGAGCTGACGTGGATAATTTTTGAAATTTCTTTTGGAATTTCCATTTTTTTGTTAATTATTTTATTTTATTTTATTTTATAGCTAGCCGAGGCCCGACAACTCCCACCGGCCACTGGATGAGGGCGGCCATCCTTACCCAGACCAGACGAGGTCGTCACCATTTGGTCGCTCAACAGGTAATACTTAAGAAAGTGATTCTTTCCCTAGATAATGCACTTTCTTTATCCTCAAGTGCGAAGAAAGCCTTCCAATAAAGAACAGGTACAGCTAGATAGGGAGGGGAGGGGAGGGGAGGGTTCCAGCATGATGCCCTCACATCCTCATCAGCTCCGAAAATCATAATCAATCTCAGATCTTCGTCTCTTTCAACCCCAGAAAAGCCAAAACGATGTCGCACAAGCTGTCCTAATCCAACTCGCGCCCACCTACTCCAAGCCATTCGATTTGCATTCCTAATGCTCGGATCAACATGAGTGGGGCAAGACGTGGCACCCTTCTTGTCGTGCGCCCTCCAATATAACTCGATCCGATTCATGGCTGCCACAAAACATGAGAAGAGAGGGGGTTGGTCTAATGGTCCAAACACACATCAGAGGCAACTCGTGACTTGAGAGGCCAAAAAGAATAATGGTTGACACCCACCACTTATTAAAACCAGCTACAAAAGTATGGTACCTTGGTAGGTAAACTTAATCTAATTAGCCGTGTCGATTATATGTCAAAATTCAGATAGAACTCACCTGGGTCGCACTAGAAAATGCTATTCTCACATTAATTTGCACCGCGATGGAATATGTCCGTCATATTATTTGTATAATGAATCTACGTATTCAAACAATTTATTTCTTTTTTCTTTTTTTTTAGTTTTGGAGATAGCAAACACAACCTCCCCCTCGGCCCTCATTGCTGTGGAATAATGGTCTAATTGGTTAGTTGGGTGATTGATGCTTACAGGTTTCCTCCCCCTATGTGGTGAGTAAGTGGGGGAAGTTCCATCCTTTCCTCAGCATGCACGCCATCTCCTTTCACATCACTATCACCAATAAAACTAATTAGTAGTGCTGATAATAATAATAATAATAATAATAAATAAATAAATAAATAAATAAATAAATAATAACAACAACGACAACATTGTCTGTAAACGTATATCCTCATCTTTGACCCATTCTTTGAACTTCTAAAGTACTAGATGTTCAATTCTACCTCGACCACAAGCAATCATAGAAAAGTTTATGGGTGAGGCTGTTTGTAACTCTACATTTGCTTGTATTTGTGATGGTAAATGGGTGTGGTTTGGTACACGTGTTAAATTGAAAACAGATTATGATCTCTAGGCCATTAAGTTGGACTTCCTCTCAATAATATCACACCTAATAGAGAGGAACTCCCTAACGGAAAAGGAGTTGACCCGGAATTGTTTGCCCCAATCACCAACTAATTGCTACTATTATCTTGTCATATCATGTGGAATACAGTGACATGATATACTAATTTAATCAATTCTTAACAATGTTAACGTTGCGTAATCGAGATGAAATTTAGTTCTTGTTTGCGTGTGATGCTGCCACCTTCCTCTTAAATAGATAAAAGAATTCCTTACATGTCGAATGTCGAATGTTCAGTGGATACTTCATTGTTGAATAAAGCCTATTCCCATTGTTATGATGCGTGAAAGAGAAATATATTGATATAATTACACACCCGTCTATTGCCAAGAGAAAAGAAGGCCCTCTCATCTACTGATACACCTATTTTTAAATCAAATCATTGATAAAATAGAAAGAAACAAGAAAGCCCTTTTTAGTAATTTTGGGATGGCAAGATGATTTACAATATTAATAATCAATTTGATTTATAAACTAGCAACGAGATTTAATTAAATTAGCCATATTCAAAACCCTAACAAACTTGGTTAAGACCCAAACATTATAAACGAGACCCAAAGCACAAATTCATATCGTCGTTGAAACCAACTTCGTCCCCTCAACGCATACCACCAACTCCACCTCCTCAGACCTTCCCCTACCTTTTCTCTTCGCACAAACGTGTAGAAAACCGCATACTCTCATCTGTATTATCAAACCCTCCTCTTCTTTTTTTATCAGAGATTCATGGCTTCCTCTGGGAAGAGCAAGACCGCCATGAAAGCAGTGAGGACGATAGCAGACGCAGCTGCATGGTGCTGTGCTATATCCGTCGTAGCACTCATCTTGGTGGCCTCCCTGAGAGAGAACAAGGCCTCGAGCGTGAGAGGGAATCGGTTCTTGGACCGGCCCTGCGACGAGATATACGTGGTGCGTGAAGGAGAGACGCTCCACACAATCAGCGACAAGTGCGGCGACCCGTTCATAGTCGAGCGGAACCCGCACATCCACGACCCGGATGATGTTTACCCTGGTCTGGTCATAAGAATCACTCCTTTTGAGATCAGCAGCAGGAAGATGCTAGTGAGGTAGCTCATCAAAGATCGGATTACAAGACTTTGCTTTTGCTTGATTTCCTTTGAGTCATTATTGGATGCATCGAGTTCGCGTGAGCCCGTTACGTCGCGTCGCGGTTGTTA
This sequence comes from Metrosideros polymorpha var. glaberrima, assembly GCA_001662345.2. NCBI lineage: Eukaryota > Viridiplantae > Streptophyta > Magnoliopsida > Myrtales > Myrtaceae > Metrosideros > Metrosideros polymorpha. Next base: position 25,752,935 of record BCNH02000001.1, read on the forward strand.
AGATCACGTTCAGAAACTATGAACAAGGATTGCGATACATCGAGCTCACTTGGACCCGGCGCAAGTCCAAGGCTAGAATTTTTCGTTTACTAGGTGATTCTGCTTTTTTTTTTCTCCTCTCTTTTGATTGGTTTTCTTCCTTCCCTTTTGTTGAACTGTATAATTCTCGTACGAATTCTTTATACTATACGGGAGCAATGGTCAAATCCCGATCAAGCGAGTCCATCGTTTTGCGCTGGTATGTCTCCTTGGAATTTTGGTTTGGTCACCGCCAGTGACAAAAACCATTCCTCCAATTGGTGTAGGTCGAAAATATTGAAAAAAAATCAGTCATTCACAACCACCGATGAAGGATTCCTCGAAAAGTTAAGGATTGGTAATCCTTGTTAGAAATCAAATGGATTCGGTCTTATACATATGCGAGGAAGGTAATCAAAAAAGAAAGAAGATGAGTTCTTCTTTCTTTTTATCACTCAGGAGCCGTGTGAGATGAAAGTCTCATGCACGGTTTTGAATACGAATGTTGTGTTTATGTGGAGTTTTTTAAGATTTGAAGTGAAATTGTGTAATAAAATCATGATGTGTGCCTCGTGATAAATTGTGTTTTAACTAATATGAACAGCACGAGAACGATTCACATCTCTTACAATGGCCAATTTACCCGTGCTTCTTTCTTACTCTATGAGAGTGACCATCTTACAAGAACCAAAAATTGATCGCAAAACCATCACTAATCGAAACGCACAGTTGCGTCATCCCATTTATCCTAAACAGTGTTTTTTTTCTTTAGTTCACTGCTTATTCATTTAATTCTAACTAAGATTTCTAGGGACGCCAGAGATATATGGAGAACTTTGAACATTCTTGATATTGCATCCACAAAAGTACATGCTGTAAACCTAATGGTAAAAATTTTCCAAAAAGTCCTAAACCTATTGTACGAAAGTCAATTCAGTTCTAAACTTTTCAATTGTGCGAATTTAATCATAAATCTTTTGATGATTTGCCAATTAGTCCTAAACCTTTTGACGATTTGCCAATGTAGTCCTTTTGCCAAATATCCAAATAATAGACTTAGCACTATAATGATAAATTTTCAAAATGTTTTAGGATTAAATTGGCACAATTGAATGATTTAGGACTAAATTAGTAAATTGTCAAAAGGATTAGGACTAAATTAGCACAATTGAAAGGTTTAGGACTGAATTGGTCGCCGTACAATTAGTTTAGGACATTTTGGACAATTACCCCAAACCTAATGAGACCATTTAAATATCAAATCTCTGACGTCAACAACAGACTATACAGTCCTATGTAATTTTTCCCAAATTTCCTGTTAAGGGGATTTTCGTGTGGGAAACAAAAACAGATTTAATTAATTAGCATCCGTTGCTTTTTTTCGTGGCGGCAGAGAGGAGAGTAACTTGGTGCACCGATGCATTACCAATACTTGGGCAGCGCACGGCCTCATGGCACTGTGCAGACGGTCCATGGACACAATGCCCGATCCGTGCGGCCACGGTCCAAAAAACACGATGCGTCATGATGCATACTAGGCACCCAATCCGGCCAGCCACGGTACAAGGGCATGACATCTAAAGATCGAGATACCTTCCGACAAATAGTTGTGGAGTGTTAAAGCTATTTTCACAAAGGACGGTGATCCGCCGGATTATCGATGAGTTTGAGGTGGTCAGAACATCTATTAAAACCAAAACCAAAAGACAAAAGTATGTATATGTGCATATAGAATCCTGTTCTTGTTAGGAAATGGCAGGTTAAGCTTTGTCTTCATGAGAAATGTGGCTGACCTATGTGTCGTGACTCACGAGCATAGTTTAGAACGATTATAATATCTTATGAAATATACATTATGGTACGACACCTCCTTTTGTCTCATCCAAATTTTCGTGCTTTTCTTTTTTTCTTTCTTCTTTTCTTTTGCTTGCTTTTCTAACATTTGCCATTTCTCCTCGTTTTCGATATTTCCCTAGACCCTCATTTTTATGACATTTTATTCTCCGTTTTAGTTTTCAAATACAGAGAAAAAAAAAGGAAAAAAGAATTAAAAGATAACAAGGACCCCGGGGCAATCCGGTATTTGGACGTATGTGTGTTATTGTTGTTCTTGCTGAGGTTCCACAAAATTTTTCAAAAATAATGTGCAAAAGCTGTGAAGCATCGGGATTGAGTACTGGACAGACCGTTTCATTCTATTTATCTGGGTGAGCACGGTTCTCGTCCAATCTGGAAATCGGACTGGGTAAAACCGGCCAATTCTTGGTGGTTCCCATGGGAACCGAGCATAACGAGTCCGCTTCCTGATTCTGCATAGGGAGTCGACCGACCGACCGGACTGGACTGGACCGGACCAGTCCAGTATGGCTAATTTTTTTGTTATAAAAAAATTTCTTCTTCTATTTTCTAAACTATACGGGCTGCAGCTGCATCGGGACTGTTATGCCCCAAACAAAATTGTAACCTAGACCTAGCCTCTCTCAGTCTCGTCTCACTCCGTTCTCTCTCACTCTCGCTCGTCGCTCAAGCTCCTTTGTGCTCGACCGCGAGTCCATCGCCTCAGAACTGTGTTGGACCGTGCCCATCGCCTCTCAGCGCCCCGCCTCTCTGTTTGTCTGATTCCCCCTTTTTGCTAATCTTTTCCTTGAACACCAAACTGGATTCTTGGGACACGGAGCAAATCTGAAAGCAGAAAAAGGGTCCGGTTCTGAGAGGACACTTGAAATCTGAAACCAGAAAAAAGGTTGTTAAAAAGAAAGAAAAGATTCAGCCTGTCCCAGTCCAACCTGAAAACCCAATTGGAATAGCCTAATTTGTTTCCGATCCGATTCCCTGCCAGACAGGGTCGGTTTTTCAATTCCAAGATGAGTCAGCACCTACTCTGGAACCGATCACCCATCTATCAATATTCATAATTTCTTTTCCCAAATGCCACTACTTTCTTGTTCTTTGGAATATAATATAATGAATTAATCGGACCAATGAATATATATCTACAACTCACGGAATGTTTTATTTATGAAATTGACTATGCTTTCCCTTGATACGTTATCTTTTATGTACCCTATTCAATTCTGTGAAGTTTTGTTGAATTACTATCAACCTTCTCAAACGTTTAAGCCCATATATGATTATGTAGTTTAACATTTAAATATTCTAACACCCCTTTCACGTTGAAGGTAAAAAACGGAAAAAGTGTAAAAAAAAGTCCTTAACCTATTGCATTTGTGTCGATTCAGTCCTAAACCTTAAATTTTGTGCCAATTTAATCCTAAACCTTTTTGTATTTATGCCAATTGAGTCCTTCCAGCCAATTTTAACCGGAAATTGATGACGTGGATGCCGACCCTTCGTTCACCGTCCTACGTGACATGACCAACACTGAAGTGGACATTTTTAATATTTTTTTATTTTTTAATATTTTTTTAGTTTTTTCTTTTTCTTTTTTCTTTTCTTTGCTATTTTTCTTAAGGGGGTCAATGAGTGTCGCCGACTAATCCTCGCCAGCCACAGGCAAGGGTCGATGATCGTTGGCGGCCCTAGGCGAGGGGGTCGCGGCCCTTGTCGGCCGTTGGGCGAGGGCTCGCGAGCCCTTGCTGTTGCTGGTGAGGGCTGTGATGCCCTTGCCAAATTTGAGCCAAGCAAGGGCACCACAACCCTTGCTGGCCCCAGGCGAGGGCGTCGCGGCCCTCGCGAGGTCTAGGCGAGGGCACAACACCCAAATCTAACGAGGGCGGCTCGCCCAAACCTCGCGAGGGTCACGACGCCCTCACCCACTACTGGCGAGGGTCTCCAGCCCTCGCCTGTGGCCGGCGAGGGTCGCTAGCCCCCTTAAGAAAAACAGCAAAGAAAAACAAAAACAAAAAAGTTATTAAATATAAATATTTAAAATTTATAGGTAGGATGGTTGGCAAATGGCCGGCTTCTACGTCATCGATTTCTGGCTAAAATTGGCCAAAATGACTTAATTGGCACAAATGCAAAGGGTTTTGAATTGAATTGGCACCAATGCAATAGGTTTAAAATTATTTTGACACTTTTCCCGTAAAAATCTGTGGGGCCACTTTTACTATTCTAAAATTTTAAATTGATAGATGGATAGGTGGTGATGATGTAATGAGTGCCTAGATATAACGAGTGCCTAAACAATGAGTGCCTAAATATTTTTCACATGTATTGAATAAAAAAATTGCAAAGTCCTTGACCATCTACTCAAACTGGATAAGACCAAGCGAGACATAGTTGAGGTAAAATTTACCGTGTCCTTTGGTCAGCAAATCGATAAAGTAATGAGAAGTTGCCGATAGGCGGTACAAGGAAACTGAAGCTGAAGTGAAGAATTGATGAATCAGGAACAAGATAAAGTGTTCAAGTCACGAAACCAACAATTTTTTACTCCAACCATAATGACGCATTCGATCGAAAAGCATGCACGATCACCAGTTTGTAGAGTCAAAAATCTCGAAAGCCACGAGTAATAATGGCCGAGAAACATGGGCTATTATCACCGTCAAGAAGAAGAGTTACAAACTACGGAAATAACTGATAACGTGGGACGAGCCATGAGGCCATGATCGTCCAATAGAGGGTTTTTTTTTTTGTAACCATTTATGAATACATGTTGCTAAATTGTAGGAGTCGCGTAGCTATATGTATTAGTATTGTAATTCGAGTAAAGCACTGACAATCAAACAATCAACATCAATTGTTCAATTTTATGTTTATGTTATCTTTAAATTCCACTAACCTTTTACGTGATTGGTCGCAATTGTCTCCAGTTTTCGTACATTTAATTTTCTTGTCAATCTGCATATCTTGTCCAATAATCAACAAAGGACTCCTCATACCTTTTATTGATTTTGATACCGATCCACATTTTGAAAGTCGTTATGTCAATACTTTTAAGCGAAACCACAGGAATTTGAATTCCAATACTAAACGTGTAGATTTGGTATTGGACAGAAAGCAAGCGAAGACATCGCCGCTGTGTGAACGTGAAGGCTTCAAATAGCCGGCTAATCGGACGCGCCAACTCTCTCGATTCATATCATGCGTCTTAAAAGGATGGTCATTACTATCTTCACCTAACATTCACGCACATAAATTGGGAAAAGCACTTTGCACTTGAGCAAGAGCACAAGGCTGACAATCCATCTTCAAAAAAGGATGAAAGTTCTTTTAATTTTCTAACAATGGTGGCCAATTAAATTCCACGTGGGTTCAGATGGTGTAAAGTCAATTCTCAGTTCTCACCTAGGCAAGATTAGTCAAACTCGGTCTCTAATTATAAATAAAGATAAAGGGTATCAGTCTTTACATTGAATTGCCTCACCAACAGATGATGAGCTGTTGAGCTTTTATTGCTCACCTCCTCACCAATGAAGACCTCAGCCAAGTAATCATCCAAATTTCAACTATAAGTTCATATTATATATATTTTTCTTTTTGTGCAGGCTTTAATTTATTTTTGGCTTACATGACTACTTTCTGAGGGCCATGTCTTCAAACTATTAATCCCATTTGACTCTAATTTCCATTCGATTAAGTAGGAACCATTTTGCTTTTGCTCCGGCCTTGATGAAATCGATTTCAAGGACAATGAGCAGCAAAGTCAAGTTGCATGTTCAATAGCCAAGAAAAACGATTAGGAAATCTCCATGGTCACTAGAAAACTGGTCATTGGAGTGGTTGTGAGCACTAACGAAGCATGAGATTGACAAAAGGCCCAGCCATAACGTCATCAATGAACGCCTCAGTGGAACCCAGCAATACCAAAATAGGAAATTTGACTGCCAGTAATTGAGCTGCCTGTGTTCATCTTGGAAGGAAGAGTCCTCTTCATGTGCCTGAGAGAATGAATCATCAAGAAGCATGAGCCGAGTTAGGGTAATTTAATATTAAACCGCGCCTTCATCTTGTTCCCACAAAATCTTACAAGCCGCATTGATTGAATTTGGTGGCCCACATTGCTTTTGCATTTCCGGTTGCTGCTGAGCAAAAACCAACTCCGCACCCACTCGGATCGTATCGTCCAAGAACACTGAACTCCCTGAGAAAAAGTCACGAAGCAGCTTGAAGCTGTCTCTGAGAAAGTGGGTCTGCCAAATTCAACAAGAAGGGCATGCTGGTCGGTATCTCGAAGTCCCTAAGCACTTGGCAACAATTCCGCCTTCTTTGAAGTTTTAGAGCTCTTTAGAAGGCAGAGTGATTTGCAGACGAATCATGTATCAGCAAAGATGGAGATTGCTGTGTGCTTTTGCTGTAATTTCCCTCTTCCATGGCATTTGCAACTCGAAGAAAGGTACTCCGTTTAAATCTCCGATTGTTTTTAGATTAACAAAATGTGTTTGCCTAACTCCACGAACCATAGTCATGCTCCAGGTTTCTCAAAAGACATTGTCCTGCTGAAGTGTTTGATGATCAATGTACTAACTGGAGCGTCTCGTAATTTCTCTTCTTTTTCAAGCTCCGGACTACACGTTCCTTCACGATGCGGTGCTGGCTCCTGCCGTTTCATTCCATGACTACATCGTCATTGGTGGAGGAACTTCCGGCTGCCCGCTAGCCGCCACACTCTCCCAGGGAGCCACGGTTTTGGTCCTCGAAAGAGGGGGCTCCCCCTATGGCAACCGCAACATTGAGAACATGGCCAATTTTGATGCGAACCTCGCGGACACTGGCCCGAACTCGCCGTCCCAGCAGTTCGTGTCCGAGGACGGTGTGCTCAACACGCGGGCGAGGGTCCTCGGCGGGGGGAGCACACTGAACGCCGGCTTCTACACGCGTGCGAGCAAGGACTACGCGAAGGAGGCCGGCTGGGACGAGAAGCTGGTGGAGGAATCGTACGAGTGGGTGGAGAGGAAGGTGGCATTCGAGCCGCCGGTGCTGGGGTGGCAGTCGGCAGTGAGGGACGGGCTGATCGAAGCCGGGGTGATGCCAGACAACGGCTTTACGTACGAACATCTGTTCGGTACTAAAATTGGAGGCACCATCTTCGACAGGAGCGGGCATAGGCACACGGCGGCTAACTTGCTGGAATATGCTCAGCCCAACAATACCGCTGTCTACTTATTCGCCACAGTCCATAAGATCTTATTCAGTACGGTTGGTAAGTAGTTCCTCAAACTGATTAGAGCATCATGAATGACACCTTCCTCGGATCACGTGTTTTCATCACGCAAATAAAGACTAGGTAAATCATCTCGCCTTCGTTTTTGTATCTGAAAATCGTAATCACCGGCAACTTTGCTGGCAAAATTAAGTAGGAGTGGAATTAGAATAAGCAAAATTCAAGGACCCTTCATCCATCGATCGACTCTGGATTTGGTCCCAGGCACATTCTCTGAATGCCCGAATTGTGAAATTAGGGGAAAGAAGGCCAAGAGCTTATGGAGTGATCTTTGAAGATAAAGCGGGGAAAATGCACGGTGCCTACTTGAGGAAGAAGGCAGGTAACGAGATCATAGTGTCGGCCGGAGCGATGGGAAGCCCGCAGGTGCTGATGCTGAGTGGGATTGGGCCCACGCAACATCTGAAGAACCATGGACTCAAGGTCATGCTGGACCAGCCCTCCGTCGGGCAAGGGATGGCCGACAATCCAATGAACGCCCTCTTTGTCCCCTCTCGGAGGCCGGTCGAGACATCGCTCATCCAAGTGGTGGGGATCACTCGCTTCGGTAGCTACATTGAGACCGCCAGTGGATCTGGCTTTGGCTACCAGGTTCGCCTAGCTGTCTTTCCCTTTTTCTAAATTCGGGTTTTGGTTTGGGCAATTTTGATAGAATGCGACATCCCTTGCTCAGCCAGGGCGACCGCGAATGATGCCGCCCCCGGTGAGAGGCTTCGTGAACATGTCTCTGCAAGGTGGATTCATCCTTGAGAAGATCAAGGGTCCGATCTCCAAAGGCCATCTCGAGCTGCGAACCACCGACCCCAACCACAATCCCTCCGTCACCTTCAACTACTTCAAAGACCCTGAGGACTTGAGGAGGTGCGTCCAGGGCATGAAGACCATCATCGACGTCCTCAACTCTCAGGCGATGTCCAGCTTCCGCTACGACGACTTGCCCGTGGAGACTCTCATTAGCATGATGGTGGGCTCGCCGGTGAACCTGAGGCCCCGCCACCTAACCGCCGCCATCTCACTGGAGCAGTTTTGCATCGACACCGTCATGACCATTTGGCATTACCACGGAGGGTGTCAAGTTGGACGGGTGGTCGATCGCGACTACAAGGTGATCGGTGTGGATAGTTTGAGAGTGGTTGATGGTTCCACGTTCAATGCCTCTCCGGGGACAAATCCTCAAGCCACTGTTATGATGCTTGGAAGGTGGGGAATATATATATTTTGCCACTTTCATAATATGTAAATAATTTTAATGTCTGACGAAGGTTTGTGTTTTGGTTTCTTTTGATTTGTGAACGCAGATACATGGGACAAAAGATATTGCAGGAGAGAGCTTCCAACAGGGTCAAAACCGTGAAATAGAATCGTGTCCAATGCTGTTGACTCTTTCATGAGACGATTAAAAACGACTTTGTGTGAGCATAACTTATGTATTTAGGGCTCCAATAAGTTGTGATCGATCTAACTCGTCCTTCATCCAATGTTCATAGGAATAGAACATCGAGCAAATAAAAGACGGGACCTCTTCTTCTAGAGCTTCAATACGCATCGCGAGAGCGAATTCATATAAATCTCCATGGAAAACGCTTCTCTTACAAGCTGCATTTCACGTTCATGTTGGAGACTAAAGGCTGATTTAGCCATAGAAGGATCAAATTCTCATGCACAAAGTGTGCACAGCAAGCCCAGGGCAAGCAAACCCTGAAGCACTCAAAGGTGAAAAAAGGAGCTTTAGTATGAACCAAATGCAATTACCACTGTTGAGTATCTACGAAATTCGTTAACTGAGGTTATACGATTAACTCTAATTTGGTTATTTAGACCAATGTGCCGTATTAGAACCCGACATGAGTCGTATCACATCGCCCGATAAACTAATCTTAGTACTTCTAGTAATATTCATACAAGCAAAGACTGCTCCAAAAGGTAACGAATATAGAAAACGAGAAGTGGTAGACATTTATAGCGTATAGGCAGGCAGATGCATGTGTTGTGTCGCCTCCTCCATCGTCCTCAATAAGGGAGGGCATCTCTTGTTCTCAATATCTTTTGTTCCCTCCTACTTTCTCACCTTCAAAAGCATGGATGGAGAAAGGTGAGACAGAGATTAGAGGAAGAAGAATCTTAACCCTTTGAGACACGAACTTTTTCCGAGGATGACTCGCAACGCAGAAGAAAAGATAGGGGGCGGGACAATTTGGGGAGGACGTGAAACTTCGGTGCCCCAAGGATAATCCCACAAGGAAAAGCAGCTTCACTATGAATACATGAATAGGATATCCCTTAGCATATGCCGTATTGCTTCAATGGCTTATTCCTTCCCCAAACGGCAATGCTGCTGGCTTATAAAGCTCACTGAGGTGCACACAATCTTCATGACTAAGAAGCGATCCTGGAAGTAGATACCATCGAAGTACGACAAGATCTTTGGCGTGCATGTAAGCTAATCAGTGGTAAGGCATCTCTTACTTGGCATGCAATGGTGATTAACTACTGCCGATCTCATTGGAGAGCCCTTTCAAAATCCAACGACATGCCAAAGGAGAGTTGCCCTGCTACTGCGTCAGCTTAGCTCTCTCTCTCTCTCTCTCTGGGGAAGTTTCTCCTTGGCATTGTTAATTCAGCAGCTTATGGTTTTAGCATGGGGCAAATGGTTTCGAATTCCTCTTATGCATCACTAGTGCATCTACATATCTGGGTTCGCATACCTTTCATATTCGTGTGTGTTTTGCTTTGCTCTGATTATGGGAACTTTTATTTGCTGTAGAAGTGACGAATTGATTAGATCTCCTGTTATGTTTTCTTTTTAAGTGATGTAGTGTACTTCATTTCCCTTGTACACGAGAGAATATGTTGTTTTTTTGCTAATACGAATGTTGGATGACTTGTCCATGTCAATGGAAGACCAACACGTCGGGACCAAGCCGCCAGGAAACCAAACATACCCGACAGTGTGGAGTCTAGATGAGATGTCACTTAAACCCCATCGAATTGACAACCACAACGAGGCCTCTACTAATTAAAAAGGCCGTGCATGCACTGTTCCTCAAAAAGATTTGACCACTGTAGAGCACTACACATTGTCGGAATGTTAGGTATCCTTAATAATTGTCAGTGTGTGTCGCCATTTGTTAGCTACTACCCGGCCACAAAGAAAGATGTCTATATAAGGTAAGCAGCTCATTCATGTAAGAGGTTGGACTCTTGGGAATCCTAATTTGAATACTTTGCACCTTCCTTCTCTCCCAAATTACCGACTAAATCATCGTAGGCCCAATCCGGATCCTAAATCCGCTCTCCTTGACTCGTATTCTGTGTTGCAGATGCATTCCAGGAACTAGGCCCTGCTTGATGCTGTGGTTGTCCAAATTCAGCATTGACATTCAGCGTCCCCTCATTATTTCATCCACCTTAGCTCGAATTGGTTCGATTTCACAATTAGTAATTGCGTTTCTTTTCAGCATAGATTTTCCCCCATCCTCTTTGTGTTGTATCATTCGAGTTAATTAAGGTTAAATGTAAATTACATCCTAGTTATATATTTGAGTTCTATTCAATTGTATTTCTCAAGGTCGTCAATCGTAATCTATCTCTTGGGATCCCTGTAGGTGGAATAATATTTTTCCACAAGCGGCCTTTCACTAATCATGATAAAGACCGCTTGTAGAATATTGTTATTGCACCTCAATCTTCTAATCTCTAACTTTACTAATTTTTTTCATTAACATATGTATTAACCACGGCGATTTAATTAGGTGGTAATTGGACTGTATTGTCATCCTTACTATGCTAGCTCTCTAACCCCTATGTTCTAATACAGATGAATTTTGAAATTGAATTTTAACATATTGAATGGAGAAAAAAGAGGCTATTTCTTAAGAAATCAGGAAAAATTGTCAAAAAGTCATAAACCTATTGTACTTTTGCCAATTTATTTCTAAATCTTTTAAATTTGCCAATTGAGTCTTAAACCTTTTGAAGTGGACAATTTTTAACAATTTTTTTCTTCCTCTAGTGGATTGGAGGAAGAAGAAGGCCGGCCAGAGGCCGACAAGTGGTGAAACTCGCCCAACGGCTGCGAGGGTGAGGGTGAGCCTCACCGTCGTTGGGCGAGGTCACCTCGCCCTCGCGGCCATGGACGGTGAGGTGAAGGCTCACCCTCATCGTCGCTAGGTGAGCCTCACCGTCGTTGGGCGAGGTCACCTCGCCCTCGCGGCCATGGATGGTGAGGTCAAGGCTCACCCTCGTCGTCGTTAGGTGAGCCTCGCCATCCTCCTTCTTCCTCCAGCCTACTGGAGGAAGAAGAAGAAGAAGGAAATAAAAAAGAACGAAAGAAAGAAAGAAAAAAATTAAAAATTTTGAAAATAAAATAATTTTAAAAGCTGTCCACATCAGCACCGACTGGCCAAAAGGACTGAATCGGTATAAATGAAAAAGGTTGAAAATTCAAGTGACAAACTTAAAAGGTTTATGGCTGAATTGGTAAAAGTGCAATTGGTTTAGGACTTTTTTGACAATTTTCCCTAAGAAATTAGCCTCTCTTTAGTAATGCACCATTTCCTTTTAGATTCATTTCATGAGATAAAAACGCATTAAGGCTTATCAAAATAAAAAGAGGAAGAAAGAAGAAATTAGCCTAATGTATCATAGGTGAAGCACATTAACATGTGCTTTATTTGTGTTCCAGTAAATCCTGAATAAATCCCATGTAGTTGAAAAAGACAGGATGAAGGGTACTTTTTCGTCCATTTTTTTTTTTGGTCGATTACTTTTTCGTCTTTTATGTGCTCTTTTGGAACTTGTCAAAGCTCTAAAATTTCGTTCAGAAGCAGTGGAGAGGACCTGTTTATACGCCAGATACGTATATTCAGAACCGTCCAAGTGAAGCCCGGTTATACGCCAAATACATCCCAACTCAATTCGTTTAGGACCTTTAGGGACAAGGAAATTTGGAAACTAGGGGTGTGCAAAGTGGACTGGGACCGCTCGGACCGGACCGGCTGGGTTGGTCCGGTCCTTGAGAGTACTGGTCTGGTCTCTATAAATGGAACCAGTGGCCAGGCAGTTCAGTCTCCAATTCCAGGGAATGGAACCGAACCGATCCAAATATATATAATATATAATATATATACTAATTTTCTTTTATTTTGACCATTAGTTTTTTATTTAATTTTTTTAATTCAAAAGAGTTTTTTTACAATGATTCTTTCTTGGGACTAGTGGAGAGTATATGTCTAATGTCTCATTAAGCTTTGCTCTTTTCAAAAGTTGTTAGTGTCTCCTTCTTGCCTTTGGAAAAATGCATTTTTCTTTTTTTGCCCTCACATAATATTCGCAATGCTATTTTCATACCTCTATAAGGAAATAAAAAATCCACGTACATTATATGGCCGGGAAATTGCCCTCTTCTAGACAATTTACAATTCTCGAAAAATTAACAAAAAATATGGGCTAAACCCACTTTCCCTTGGAGAAGACAGTCTTTAATTGACTAGTTATAAACATAAACATCGTTCGCTTGCGTGCAAATTTAATCACAAATAGATGTCGGTGATGTCTATATTCATTGTCCACTGATCACAAAACTAATTATAGGAATGGACATGAAAGAGAGCCCCTATGAAATTATAAATTAGACTCTTATTTCACACGTCGATGATAAAAAAGAAGAAGAAGAAGTTGAAATGCAAAGAAAGACACGGTATTGCAATGGAAATCATTAATTCTTTTGATTAGCATAGTAAGTGAATTACATGACCGCCATTGGATGCGTCACATGTATAAAAAAAATAGAAATGCAAAGAAGGACATGGTATTTGTTTACTGGTTTCTGGTTCCATATGGGGATCGGACCAACTCGAATCATGCACACCCCCACTGGAAACCAAACCAAATGCTATACAAAACAAAGTCGCCCTAGAGTAAAATTTAATTATAAATGATGCATGCAATACACTTAAAAAGAGGAAGGTCTTACGAAAACATCATATCTAATAAAACAATTGAGGGTATTTGAATTATAAACCTTCGTCCATTTGATTTATGTTTGGGAGAAGATTATCAAAAAAGTCCTAAAACTATTATAATTATGCCAATTCAATTATAAATCCTTTTTTTTGTCAATTAAGTCATAAACATTTTGCATTTATTCCAATTCAGTCATACTAGAAATTGCCGACATGGACGACAACCGTACTACATGGCGCGGCTAACACTAATGTGGACAATTTTACTAAATTTTTGATTTTTGATTTTTGATTTTTGATTTTTGATTTTTGATTTTTGATTTTTGATTTTTGATTTTTGATTT
>BCNH02000001.1:25769977-25818497 GCA_001662345.2 Metrosideros polymorpha var. glaberrima
TGGGGTGTGGGGATGGCTCGACCGGTGCTTGCCAAGTCAGCACAACATTTAATGCCCCCCCTAGCCCCGGCCCGGCCCCGTGTCTTCCCTTATTCTTTTCTTTTCTTTCGAGCAATTATTGCATCCCTTCAAATTCAATTTGAACAAGGGCTTACTTCATCTGTCGTAATTTGCATTGGAAATGCTGTGATCATTCTTTATTGATGAGATCGTACGCCTGCTTATTGAACATCATACTCTGCAAATTATATCGAGTATGCTTGATGAACGATTGAGGGACGCTTGTTAATATGACTTATGATAGTATGCATTAACGGTAAAAGTTACGGTCTATCATGAGAAATGAAAAGGCCACTATTCAGTAAGCTTGTATCGAACATGCAAAGTATGGTGCAATCGTGTCGTGCCTAGTCATGGATTGGGCGGACCACTTGAACACACCCAAGCCCTTCTAAGCCTTAAGGGTGATCGGTTCTAGGGTGAGTTGGTTCTCACCTTACAATCGGGAATCACCCACGAAAGGCCGTCCCGCAAAATGATAACCAGGAACTACCCACTACTTCTTGGATCCACCTGAAAACCGGTCAGTTCCCGAGTGGATCTAAGAAACCGGCTATTGCAACATTGTCAAGCTGCAACTCGCTCTTGATCGTGTAGAGTAGATGAGCCAGGGACTGGATCTCGAGGCAGAAGCAGAACCTCAACCTCAAGTGTGGTTCATGAACCAGTCACTAACCGTGCCTTCACCAGAAAATCAACACTCTGTGGTGATGAACCAGGCCTAAGACCGTGGGTCCTAACCTCCAAAATCGAGGACTCAACACTTGAACTTGGGACCATGGGCAACATCTCTTGGCTGCGAGAGGAGTGATTCGCGTCCTCACCAGTCACCAAGGCTGCGACCTGCAAGCGTCGAGAACGAGCTGCAAGTCTGCGACTGCTAGTGCGTGAGAGGAATCCGAATTACGATTTTGAGAGAAGAGGACGTGAGGACTGAGGGTCGCGAGAAATAGGGTAGCTATAGTTTGAGTGGCCGTGAGTGCATACTGGGTAGGAGTGAGCATGGTTCTCGGATAAAACCCGGAACTGGAACCGGATCGCAGTTCTAGGTTCTAATGCTTGAGGGTCCGGTTCTTGATTCCATTTTTTAGAAACCACCGGTTCCAGTTCCAGGTTCCTATAGGAACTGGAACCGAGAACCGGATAGGAACCGGACACTAAAAAGAAAAAAATAAAAACCCTAATTCAACTTTTTCTTCTCACTTTTAGACTTTTAGTCTCTCTTGCGATGTCTATTATATTTGTTCTTGATTACTCCACACAGGTTAGGGGTGAAGTCATCTAGTTGTTAAATTCCCCTGCTTTACTCATTTATTTAGTATTTTTTTTTTCATATTTCTGTTGTTGTTTAGTTTTTACATAGTGTGCTTAGCTAGTCATTTAGTACTGAGCATACAAATTAGAATAAGAAGACTTCAAATGTATGAAGCATCTTCTATGCTAGCTCTATTTTGGTGTCGCATTAGTTTTTGTTGTCCATGTTTATCGCATTAGTACATCTTTGTTGTTTGATGAAGGAACCTGTAAGAACTTGGAACCGACTTTGGAACTTGTGATGGGGTAAGTTCCAGGTTCTAGATTCCGACGGGTAGGTTCCAGGTTCCAAAAAATGAGGAACCTGTAGGGGCGGATAGGTTCCAGATTCCAGGTGGAACCTACCCAGAACTTGGAACCGCTCACCCCTAATACTAGGTGAGTCTATTGGGGTTTTGAAACTTCAGAATAAATATAAATATATGGGTGGTCTGACTAGGTGGTTAGAAACCTAGAACTGGGAACTAGACCGGCGCTCACCGGTTCCATTAAAATTGCAACTGGGAACCACCCAAAACCGGCTGATCCGATCTGGCGCAAAGCACAATTTGGGTGGGCTATCATTCCCTCATGGGCCTTAGACTAGCCCACGTAAGTCCGTTTAGGCCACCCCGTGCCCAAGATTCCCCCGTAGTCCCCCATAATTCTTTGATTAGCCTAGATTAATGATTGAATTCTATATGTTTTAATTACATGCATTATTTTTTTAAATGGTTTGGGTTGTGGAACTCCCTTAATTGCAAACGCAAGCTTAGAGCCTTCGAATTGCTCGTGGCCAACCAGTACAGAAAATGAATAGCAATTCAATTAGAAAGAAGAAGGGCAGTACAGCATGGAAGAGTACTTCATCTCTCACCAACCGCACGCCTCATATTAAACTAACTTGACAGGGATAAGCCACCAGTAGAAGAATTACAACATACGAAACATAAGCTGATTATTGTGATTACAGGAGTTAATCTATATATACATATAGATTCTCTAAGATTGGAGCTTAGGTGGAGATACTTGGTCTCAAAGTACACTAAAAGCCGCGTCCATCTTATACAGCTTAATTTTATTTCTCCTACATTGAGTGACTTGAAAGCATATATGGAAAAGGCCGCGACATCAACATCCAAGCACCTGAACATGTGTTCCTTCACTATATATACTGCTTCGCCTAACCACAAGTCCACCATAACCACATCCGGACATTTCTTGCTTCGATTCATCAATATGGCTGTTCTTGCGCCAAAGCCTCGCTCTTGCGTGATTGTCGCCCTTCTACTCGCGATGGTTTCGGTATCGGAAGCCGTACTTGATGCCCATTATTATGACCAGACATGCCCACAAGCTGAGAAAATCATATCGCAGACGGTCCAAAATGCCACAAGGCACGACCCCAAAGTCCCCGCTCGCCTCCTTAGGATGTTCTTCCATGACTGCTTCATTCGGGTGTGGACATCTACAAACTTATATGCAAAATCTCTCTCTCTCTCTCTCTCTCTCTCTCTCTCTCTCTCTCATGCGTGTCATTGGATGGTGCATGTACACAGGGATGCGATGCGTCATTGTTGCTCGACTCTACTCTTGGAAACCAATCAGAGAAAGATGGTCCTCCTAATATCTCGGTTCGAGCATTCTATGTGATCGATGATGCCAAAGCAAAGCTCGAAATGGCATGTCCACACACAGTCTCTTGTGCTGATATTGTCGCCATTGCAGCTAGAGACGTAGTCATCATGGTAATAACCACGACTCCCCTAGCGAGCCATTTTAACCTCATGACGCGCATTGTGTGCATGATCATTCCTTTATACTTGTCATAATTATTCTGAGCTCTGTTCTAATTCCGACAGAAAGTTATATGCAGCTCGCTTGATCTCTTCAATTTTTTTTAGATTAGTTCTACCATTTTTGCAATCAGTACTCAAGATTCACTCAAGAAACTTCAAACTCGTTACCGTTGAATTACAGTCACAACTGAGTGTAGTAAACTCAACTATCATTTTGCAAAAAGCCTAGACTATCACGATTTGAAAAAACCAGTGTCTAAGAAGATAAACCAGAGAGCCCAAGAGAAAAAGGAAAAGAGTTTCAAATAATTTCCCATCTTATAACTGTATTCCGTGGTCTTGAATTTATTACTGGATTCGCTTGAAAAGTTACTGCCTCAATAAAAGAAAATCACTAAGTTGCTTGACACATTGGAAAAATTGCTAAACGCCTCAAGACGGTTACTAATTACCACGGCATAATATTGCCTGTTGTTTCCATTGTTAAGGCTGGAGGGCCTCATTGGAACGTGCTGAAAGGCAGAAAAGATGGAAGAATATCAAATGCTTCAGAGACGGTCAACTTGCCGGCACCAACCTTCAACGTGACCCAACTCCTTCAAAGCTTTGCCAAAAGAGGCTTAGGCCTCAAGGACTTGGTTGCACTATCTGGTGGTCATACTATAGGCTTCTCACACTGTTCTTCTTTCCAAGCCCGGCTTCGTAACTTCAGTTCGACTCATGACGTTGATCCGACCGTGAACCATGCATTCGCACAACAGCTGAAGAATAGATGCCCTAAGCCAAACAGGGACCGAAATGCAGGACAGTTTATGGATGCCACATCGTCAACTTTCGACAACGATTACTACACAAGACTCGTGGCAGGTGAAGGGGTGTTTGGGTCAGATCAAGCACTGTACAGTGATTACAGGACAAGGTGGATGGTGGATTCATTTGCCAAAGATCAAAGTCTGTTTTTCACGGAGTTTGCAGCTTCTATGGTAAGACTTGGAAATGTTGGAGTGCTAGAAATTGGAGAAGTGAGAGTAAAATGCAGAGCGGTAAACTGAGAGAGAGAGACAGAGAATGTTTACTTTGGGAAGCATGTTTTGCTGATTTCTTTTGTTTCCCATTTCTGTGTTCGTTTCTGATACAATAAGAACCAATCTTTGTTGATGGGGTAAACATGACATGAGAGATGAGCATGCTTACTTTGTGAAGCATGAATTGCTGATTTCTGTGTTTCACATTTCTGTATTCATTTCTGATTCGATAAGAGCTTATCTTTGTTGATAGCCTAAGTATCACATGAAATACTACATTTTTCAATTTTAAAGCTAACATCGCTTTGTTGTCATATTCACCCATCACAATCCAATCAAACTCCTTATTTATGGGAAAAACATGGGATCAAATCGAAGAATAGCGGGTAAGGAAGAAGGTAAAAAAATTATCAGAATAGTAATATACACTACACTTTTGAAAGATGACCAAGCTCGCTTTGTCAAGATATAAAACGTATCTGTGCTTACATATCTTTCTATGTGATTGTTAAAGGCTTGATCAACTAATTGAACTCAAGCAAAAGCTACATCAGAACGAAAGACATACTTGGCCCCCTTTGTCACATTGCGGGCTTCGTGTAGCATACACTTATCACCATGTATATGAAGTAGAGCCATTCCTTCAGCTGGAGCGACCTGTAGAGTTAAGATGGAGATAAATCACAAACAGTAGACCAGGACATGGAATAACAACCCCCCGCCATATGCAAGAATGCAACATTAGTAATGCCAGAAACAAAACGGGGCAAAGACAATCTTTGTGGTATCCTCAAGAAAAACTTCAAACAGAGAAAACACAGAAAGGATATACCTCAGCCACAATACCATTTCTTGAATTATAGAAGACAGTTTCTCCTCCAACCAGCAGCTCTGAAGGAGAATCACTATGGTTGCTTGAATCATTCTTCGCTATTGACTTTGAACCACCGCTCAAATATATTAGTAAGGTGTAGTGGGTACGTTTTCCTTCACCGAGATCAACACTTTCATCAATATGTCTTCCAAATCGTTGACCAACCTTGTACCTGATGTGTAGGCAACTCCAACAAATTAATGAAACCAAACTTTACAGGTACTGATAACAGCTATTTTCTCTGCCAGCTTTTACGGCTATTAACAGAGTAACTTTCAGTTCACAGAGTACAATTGACTGAGAAAAGGTTCCAATCCAACTAAGCATATTCAGAAATAAAGTAGCAGTAATGTAATTTGAAGCAGATATCAGACCTTGCACAAAGGGAAATCGTTTTCAGTTCACCTCAGATTGATGACATTATATTCTTGCTAATTCAGAGCCTTGAAAAGGTTAACCAATGTGTGACTGATGCACCTATAAATGGAAAAGGTAAAGAATGCGGTTTTGGTAATGCCATAAAACAATACAAACCTGTAAAATCTGATATTTGGATTCAACCCAACAGCAACCCTCCCTCGAATTTTGATATCAGAGAACAATTTGTTAAGTCCAGATTCCCATATTGCATTTGCAAGCAAGGGATCAGTGACAGAAGTTCTATCATTGTCCCTGTAAGCTTCGCCTTTCGTTGGACCAAGGCTTCCTTGGTGAACAAAGCCAATGGATTCAGCAACTTTCACAAATGCCTTAGATTCAGCTGGAGTAAAAAAATTCTGCACCTGAAATCTCAATTATGAAAGAGAAATCACCACTAGAAATACAGGTCCATTCTACATGCAAACACATTTTCTTGTTAATTAAAATACGCAGTTCCATGTTGCTTGGAACGTATGCACGAGTGGGCCTAAAAACTAAGTTGCCACACCCTACTTTTAGTAGTAATCTGACAATCAAGATTCTCGACCTAACCATCTTGACATATGAACCACTACGAAGAAAAAGTGCCAGAAACTCGCGCGGTGGAAGTAAATAACTGTATTCTCAGATTAAATGCAGAAAAGATAGTTGACCCTTGAAGTGGAGCTACTCCAGTGGAAGCTGCACAGATAAAAGTCCAGTTCTCAACCTTTCCTGAGATATGATTTAGATAGGAATAAGTCATCTGATTATCAAGACAAATTAAACGACCAATATAGTCTGCTAAAAGAACCAATAGATCTTGCCGCCGACTCGAGACGTTAATATCAGGCTCTGCCTCTAGCTAACTATCACTAGCTCTGTTATACCTCATGGCTAAAGAAATTACATGGTTTCATAAAATCCCACTTTCTTGAGAGCGACATTTAATTGATCCGGCTTCTCAACCTGAGATACCTTCCAGAGTTACTTAATTCACTGCTCAATATCCCTTTTTCCGCAACAAATCTGCACAAACACGTCGCAGGCAATCAGCAGTTGCCTCCTCAGAAACCCCCCAACAGTCAATAAACACACCGGAACAATCCCACGAAAGCTCGCGCCCCGTGCATTCTTCAGGGCATCGTCCTTTCCGAAAAGATCCCAAAATGACACACAAAGGCCAAACACTTGACGCGTATGAACGGTTTTCCCATCCACAAAAACGAGTATATCTTTCATATATCTCAGACCCGGGAAGCACTAATTACGGCAAACAAACATTGGGCAGAAACGATATGAAAGAGAGTAAGAGGTGGAAGTCGTACGGTGAAGAGATCGGTATCCTTGAGGCGAGTGACCTGGAGATCTTGCTTGGGCTTGACGAGGGGCCACTTGGCAATGGTCGGAGATGGAGAGAGTTTCGTCTTGGAGTTTTTGGCCTTCTCTCTTCTGTCTCCCATCTTCCTCTTCGCCTTCGTCTTCCCTGTTTCTTCTGCCATTCCCGGCTAATTTCCCCAGATTGCAATCACATTCCGTCGTAGGTCCGATTGATGACCCGGTTCAATCGTGGGTCCTGACCAGCCGGTTTTTTTTGGGCCGAAATTATTATTTGATTCAACTAGTTAAACCAGGAGGGCCCGTTGGGCTTTGGTATCGACAAGATCCCAAAGGACCAGGGGGTGAGAAAATCGATGGGGAAATTGTCAAAAAAAATTCCCCATCACCTGCAGACCACTGCACCGAGTGAGAAACAAAATTCCCTGCCCCATGAACAGGCTCTACTTACCCCAGGAAGGGCGTATCCCTTTCTCTGCATGCCAAAAAACTCTTCGATGTTTAGCTTCATTAGTCATCCACCGTAAAGAAGTAATTTTTCCGCTCAATTGTTTTACAAATAAATGTTAGAATTTTAAATATGGACATAGCACATTGTGGTAAGGCTTCTACCACAGTTTTGATCAAAACAATTATAGTTTAGCTTCATCAAAGTGTATTTATTTAGAATGCATTACATAGTGGCCCAACTTATCACATGACCGATTCCACTTGATCTTTTTTTTTTTTTTTAATTGTATTAACAAAAGTGTGGCCATCTTTTTATACTTAAAATTCAATCAAGGTTTTCTTCCTTCCAGACCAGTCATAGTTTCAGATTTCAGAGGTGTTTCTAGATTGACTTCAATTTTGGCTCTCCCACCTTTACAGGATATACAACCTTTACATCTACTCTGACCTCTAATATATTTCCCAGCTCGTGTGCAGCTCTACGTGCAGCTTTCTTTGTAAACCACTCAAAGGGCAGTCCATGGACTTGGACCCAAAAGGCACAGTGGTAAATTCATAACAATGGGAAAGAGTATTAGGCATCCAAGTTTTAAGCAGCAGTAGATGATTCGAAAATAACCAAGGACCAGTCTCAAGTACTCTATTTTTGTCCCCTTCAGATCTGAATGTAAAAGCATATATCTCGCAGTCTAGCTGAGCTACAATAACATTTTTAATCCTCCAGGCTTTCCTCATTAATTTATGAAAGGCCTGGAAATTGATGTTGGGGCTTGACCCAATGTGCAATGTGGTCCATGAACTTTTAGTACATGCTCAAACCAATCCCTAGACTATATGAAGATATTCAATGTTGTTCATGAACTTAAAATAATAGAAGGACAATGTTGAACATTTTTATATAGTTCATGGACTAGTTTAGACATGTCTTAAAAGTTTAGGGACTACATTGAATAAATTAAAAATTCATGGACCATATTGAACATTGGACTAAAGTTCATGGATCACATTGAACAAATTGAAAGTTCATGGACCACATTGCACATCGGGTCAAAATTCAGAGATTATTTGTGTCGTTTTCTCTTTTTATTTTGCTGCTAGAGATAAAGGAGCCTCTTTTATTTCTTTTTATCATTCCCCTCCCAAACGAGGACTCTCCAGGAGCACGAAAACTTTCCACCGTCGAGCTTTCTTTGTTCACTGGTTCCAGCTCTCTCCGTCACTGTTCTCGATGCCTCACTCGCTCAGTTCCTGCCACCGTCGAGCTTCCTTTGTTCTGCCCTATTTCCAGCTCCTCCACCGCCTCTTCAAGCAGCCCTCCCTCATCTCTTGACTCGTCTCGGTGACATCCTCCCTCTTTCAAACAAAGGTAAAGATCCTTATCTTAGTCCATCTCATATTAGTAGTCGCCAAGGATCCCGAGGTTGGTCTGTAGTTGAAACTCGGAGTATTGTATACTCGCTTTGCTCCACGGGTATCGCGAGTCTACTACTTTGACCTATGGCTCGATGAATCGGGCATGGCATCCTTAGAGTTTAAGGTTAGATCGTGAAAGTTTTATATATGGTAATATTAGGCCTTACTTTGCGGTGGAGTTGTTCTTTCTTTTCCTCGCCACAAATATCTGTGATCGTCTGTCCATTTGTTTTTGTCATCTTCCCTTGTTTGCCTCGATTCAACTCTGCCGGTGCTTTGCCGAGAGTCCCCGTGCACGGTCATTTGTTTCCTTGCTATATTTATTTCATTCGCGTTAAGTTTTTATTTTAAGCTTGTTTGAAAGCCTTCTCTTGCTCACTTTGCTGGCCTCGTGCCACTTTTTACATTTATCTCTATATGTTGGTGTGTAGTATGCATATTTTAATTTTAAGCATGACCAAATGTGTACCTCAAGCTTGCCTTCTATGGTCTTGATTTGGGTTTTTAACACCTTCAGTTTTTCCGTGAGGCATTGGGGGAGAAATTTTGGCTTCAGTGGGGATGATAAAAAAGGAGAAAAAGAAATTTACAATGAAATGGAATGGGTGGACTTTGAGTGAAAAAAACAGAGAGTAATTTGGTGATTTTAAAATAAGAAAAGAAAGAGACGTGACCCTGTTTGAATTGGAAAAGAAAAAAGGGTGGGGGTGAGAAATAAAGATGGAGAACATAAATTGATAAAAAAAAAAATGTAGTCTTATTTAGATTAAAATTGCATTTACATATAGGCTCCCAAAAAGCTAGATGCAACCTCAAATTAGGATAGAACTCTCATAAGCTAATCAACTAAAGTGAAAAGTCTAATCTCACATAAGGTAAGAGTTTGGGAGAACCAACGCCGATGGAGGACCATTAGTCCAATTTTGACATTAATTCTAAATCAGCATCCCTAAACCTCGCTCAAGAAGGGTTGCAATATTGAGGGCCTGTTTGGCGACAATTTTTATTCTCTAATTCTGCTCTTCGGAACAGAAAAATATGAGAAACCTGTTTGGTAACGAAAATAATTCTAATTTTCAAAATTAGTTATTCTGTTTCCAGAATCAGTTTTGAAGCAGAAACAAGAATAAATAAATAAAAATTGATTTTCATAATCATTTTTTAGAAACATTTTTCTTACAAAAATAAATCATTTTTTACCCCTTAAAGGTTTTTTATTTTCATTATATTGTTGAAATAAAGCCTAATAAATTTTTAAAGAAGTGATAAATAACTATATAACATTTCGAAGTAGATATCAAAATGTTAATCAAGTCTTATTAATCACAATGATTTTTCATTTTCAAAGAACTTACTTAAAACGAATCTCATAGATTTTGCATCTCTTCCTCATAACTTTCTCTTCTTTCTATGGTCAAGTTGTTGTAGAGTCTCCCCTTCTCCTTTTTTTCACCTTTCTCTCCTTTTCATTGTTTTAAAAATGGGTAAGAATAAAGCAAAATCACCCAAATTTAAAGTTACCACCTCATTTTATATTTACTTTCCAATTCGAACACGATGCCATGTTTCAACTCTCATTTGTCCCCTCCCTTTCCTTTGGTTGGCAAAGATAAAATGAAATGAAATTGAAGGCATGACTCAGTGCTTCACACTTGCTTAGTTGCAACTGTTGCAACTGAAATGCAAGCCTAATAAAAATTGCATATCTTCTTGACAAATGACAACAAAATAGTAGAAAAATTTGCTACAATGTCCATCCCCCCACCCAAACAACAAGAGTTTCGTGACTCTTTTCCTCTCAATACAGTATTACAGCATACCAGCAAAGTTACTCTATCTAGACTAACCTCATCTTTTAGCCACAAGTTCTTTGTACATTTTCAATGATTGGATGGTCTCCTCTCTCTCTCTCTCTCTCTCTCTCTCTTTCTCGCCTTTTGTTCTATAGTAGAATCAACCTTCATGGCATACATTCTCAACCAAAAGCACGTTACTCTCCAGTTTATGGATTATGCGTATACCAAAGCAAGAGAAGACATTTCACAGAACGGTAAAAGAATGACCAAGAGTAAGGGGCTGAGAGCATTCAGAGATTAAAAAAGTTCATAATCTTTTTGCTCATATAAGCCCTCCAATGATTGAGGAATCCACTGAAAGATAAAAAGAGGAGTGCTCATCACAATAAAGTAGTGAAATCAATAGAAGAAAAGAAGCCACCATTTAGATTTAATCCCTATGAGAATAGTAATTAATAATTCGAAAGATGCGACGATTTCAATGTTTATTGATTGGGTTTTGTTTTGATGAAAGCATTTCACAAGAAAAAGAGAGAGATTGAGAATAAGAAATTATGTGCAGTTACCAAATGCAATTCTATTCCGAGAACAGAAATTTTATACAATTACCAAACACATTATGATCCTCTGAAACTCGTCTAGGGAACAGAATCAGTTTTGAACATAATTGATTTTTTGAATCAAAATCGTTGCCAAACGCGTTTTGATTCTACTGATTAAGGGCAAGATTGGGAGGGGAGATAAGGAGGAGACTATCACTAATGGTAAAACAAAGGGAGTGGTATCAACTATGGTAGGGCGAGAATGGCTAGGTATTTGGAATCATGATTGCTAGGGTTTAAGAAAGGTTTTAGGGTTTATGCAAAGGAACTACCACCATGGGTAGAGAGAGCTCTTCCAAGCGAGAGACTACAACGTTTTTGTTCTAATGGCGATTTTAACCCTAATCTGTCAGTAAACAAGCCTAACGATTTGGTATTTTCTTTTTCTCTCGTACAACTCAAGACTACACGTTCTCGAATTTGTATATGTTTTTGCGCTCATTTGTCATAGGGGATGTGTTATTCTTATGGTAATGTTGGGGGTCGCTAGCGCCATTAACCCTGCTCGCTATTTTGCCAATCAATTGAATCCCTTGAAAAATAAAATTTAACCTAATCTAGCATTAAAGATAATCCCTTTTCCGCCAATATACCTTTCATCACATGTTCCAAGTTTGTTTCTAAACTAATCACCAAAAGAGGAGAAAGCATTTTAGACGACGGATGCACCGTGAAAGAATGATATCACGGTGTAATTAACCACTCATCAATGTATGTGTATCCTGAATCTCATCCTATTTAGCATCACATGTGTTTAGATCTCATTTTCAATTAGTTAGTTACACCACGTGCATATCAATAAAAATATTTTTCTCAAAAAACTTTCTGAAATTTTCAAGATATGAGCATTACTCTTGCATTTGAACGATCCATTTGGTTGCTTCAGAGGGAAAGATTACCAATGAGTTTCAATGAACCAAAAACAAAAGGCATGCATATACATCATTAGAACTCATCATGATTGATAAAGTAATTGCTATTTCTACCAATGAAAAAGTTGATTGAGAAGAGCGGGAGGCTCAATGTGGGAACCCAAAGTGAGCAGACACGCGGGGGTCCCACCACTTCGCTTCGGCAAGTCCCAAAGTTACTGGAGATTGGGAAAGGAAAAACCTAGACCAACCGGTGGCTAGTCCAGCTGAAGCAACGACCAATCAAGATCGTTCCGGTAACCACACCCAATTTTTCCCTCTAAATTAAAGCCCATGCTGCCTGCACATGTAGACCATAAATTAGTCCCATGATTAGTCCCATAATCTAAGTCAACCTGATAAGTCGTCCGCTTCTAGCAGCGTCCAAGAAATGACTTGACTCACATTACTATTAGTCAACAGAGAATTTAACCCACATGCCCATAAGATATGATAATTTTTGCTTATGATACTCTTGCCAGTAAATTAGCTCGCATGACAGTAAACAAGCATTACCCTTTTGCGCAGAACGATTCTTTTCTCATTTTCATTTCTTGATTCGGTAGTTTGCAGTCTAAGCAATGTTATTGGTCATAATGATTTTTCACACATTGAGTTAAGTTTGCACTCTTGATTTAGTCAAAGGAAACCCATGTGGAGATTAGATAATTCTCAAATGCTTGAAAAAACCGTGCTGAGAATCGATAGAATATAAGACACGGCATTAATTTATCTAGCCAAAAAGCTCACATTAATTGCATTATCAGATGTATTCTTGTTTTCTCCCCCCTCACGCTTCTGCTTTAGATGATACTCGATGCTGATTATCAAGTATTTTCTAGAAGTTGAAATTGTGCCTGGTATATTTATATTCCCATTCTCTTTGCAATTCATGCTTCTCGCCGTTCTCTTTCTATCTCATTCATTTCATTTCAGCAAACAAATTTCTGATGACAAGAACTAGTGGTTGGTTCCCCAATTAGCCATTTTACAATAGGATAAATACCACAAAAAACCCCCAAATATATTTATTGTGATATAAATATCTCAATTTTTCTTGTGTCATAAAAAAAATCCAAACTTATATATGTGTGACATATATACTTTATATTTCAAATTCATTTGAGATATATATATATCACACAAGTATAAGTTCAAGGGTTTTGATAATGCAAAAAAAAAGTTTAGGGTATTTGTGTTATAATAGACAAATTAAAAATTTTTAGTGACATAAAAAATTGAAATATTTGTGCTATAGTAAGCATAGTTTGGTTATTTTTGTGGTATTAACATTAAGGATATTCACCCAAAAGTTCAGGAATTAAGTGAGGAAAAAAAAAGGAGAGAGCACCTAGGTAGTAAAGAATGGAGGTCAAAGGAGTAGGTAGGTTGGAGCAGGACTCGCCACACAAGGCGAGCCACATGAGGAGGTGTGTCCCGATTGGTCGATGTAACCATCGGGCGACGTAACCGGTTTGGTGAGGTGTCAAGAGGGCATTGGCTGACCCCGCAATCATTGTACGATGAGGGAGACAGTGCCGGGACCTATACCAATTTATGGGATGACTTCCCCTTTCTTCCTCCTTAGTTCTTGAGCTAGCCAGCAAAGTCTTGTCCTGAAACTATATTATCTTCTTCTCATTTCTTTACCCTACTTTTCCCTGTGGAAACCCAATATGTAATGCTCTCTCTCTCTCTCTTTCTCTCTCAGCCCCATCTTTACTCTTCTCTTTTCTTAAACTTTTCCAAAACAAGACAAGCCTCCTGTTTTGGTTCTTGCTCCATTTGTTTCAATATCTTTCTCTGTTTGGACTTCCAACTATTTCCCACTTCCTCGTATAGTTTTCCTTCTCTTTCTCCCCCCTCGGTGGGTTCATTATGCTTTTTCCACATGTTTGCGGGTGGGAGCTTTGAAGTAGACAAGGGAGAGAGGATGGCGAGTGGTTGAATGTGTGTTAAAATAAACATTCCAGTAGCGTCTGTGGTCTCCCAGCACAAAGAGATTGACACATCAAGCATCCAAAAGAGAAAGAAAAACCATCCCTTTCTCTCTCTCTCTCTCTCTCTCTCTCTTTGCGAGTTATTCTGCAATCGGCCATAACTGTTCTTGCCGATGGTTCCCGCACTCTAGATGACAATTTTGACAGGATGTGCACGATTTTGTGCCCTGTAAATAGTTTGGGGTTTCTGGGTTGTTTCCATTTTCGCGTATAGCCAGAGAGAAGCTCTCGTCTTGGCCTCAAGAGCAAGATTTTTTCTTCAGCAGCTGCAAATTTCCACGTACTTAAGGTGAAAGAGTTGTCGAGAGATGCGTGGGGTTGTTTTGTGAGATGGGTTTCGTTGCTTATCTTTTTACCTTAGTCCTTTTCAGGAGCATGGCGAGAGGCAAAATTCAGATGAAGCGAATAGAGAATGCAACGAGCAGGCAAGCCACTTTCTCGAAGCGCCGGAACGGGCTGATGAAGAAGGCCTACGAGCTGTCGGTTCTATGCGATGCCGAAATCGCAGTCATCATCTTCTCCCAAACAGGAAGACTCTATGAGTTCTCAAGCTCCAAGTACGTCTCGAACACTTCATTTTCATCCAAGCAATATAGTGTTTTTGTTAGATTTCTTATTTCGGTTGAATGGAATTTCATATCTACATTTTTAGGCTGTGAACAAAGAACTTGGGAAACTTAATGAATGTTTGAAAATGGAGCTAGGTATGGGTACCTGCACTAGTTAAAGTCTAGGGTACGATGATGTCTCATTTTTCAATTTTTTCTTTTTTTTGGTGACTCCCCGCAATTCGCCACTAGTCGTCTAAACCTAGCCATGGTACCTACTGCACTGCACTGAAGTGGTTCACTTTTTTCCTTTCAGAAAATTAAAAAAAAAAAAAAAACGTCTATTTTACTCTACATATATGATGCTGCAGGTGATTTTTCCCAGATACGCTCCTCGTATTAGCGATTTTAATCTGCTTGTGCGTGTGCAAAAATTTAATTTTTGTGCTATGCACTTCATCTGATATCTTATAAATAAAATTGGTGCAATCTTATTCATCTGAAGCTTAAGTCACCAGTCTTTCTGCATATAATCCTACATATATGAAGCAGTGCATTCAAACGCTGTTATCTGAGTCCTATTTCCGCCGTGGAGTTCCTTTTTCCTTTACCAACAATGATCCCTACCAAGTTTACGTTGGTTAAATTGAAGTTGAGCACAGAGGGTCAGTTGACGCGTAAAAATTGGCAAGACTATTGGTCTTTGGGTTTAACAGAACTTGTGTCTTTGTTGATTCCTTCCTAAGATTGTTCTCCTTTTCTGCAAGAGTCATGTTTTCTGTGTGTCTGAAATCAGAATGGGCTGTCTCTTTGACTTATCTAGCAGTATGTGGAGGTTGATTCTACAATTACGAGCTATGTTAGTGGTGTACATGTTAGGTCTTCTGAGGTTTATGTGTATAGCCTAAGTTATCACATGGTTGGCATGTCTTGCACCTATTCTGTGCCAAATATCTAAATTGCTGATCAGTCGATACTCTTAGATGATAATTTGTGAGAATTTTACACTAGCATCATTAAAGGTCATGGTTTAAAATGCGCGATCACATGTACAGCTACCTCTAATTGGCAAGTTCAAATTGCATTAATTAAGAGAATTGCCTTGTACTTCATGACTCCATCATGTAGTCAGTTCCATACCATCTCTAACCAAAGAACAAATTATGAGAACTGTCATACAGCATGCTCAAATGTTGGAGAATTGTGGTCTAGATATTCCTAACGTCTGTATGCTCATGTTTGTCTAGACAAGAGACTCTAACAGTACGTAATGCGCTATTGCATACCATCATAGCACCTCATATTCCATAGCAGGTCTTGTGTCATGGTTTCCATGA
Source organism: Metrosideros polymorpha var. glaberrima (assembly GCA_001662345.2). NCBI lineage: Eukaryota > Viridiplantae > Streptophyta > Magnoliopsida > Myrtales > Myrtaceae > Metrosideros > Metrosideros polymorpha. The sequence continues at coordinate 25,785,823 of BCNH02000001.1, forward strand.
CATTGACAGTGGATTTGCATGACAGTTTCATTTTCACAGTCGATTATATTGTTCAGTGAAAACTAGAAGTCTACCCAAATGAAGTCATACCAAAGTTCACAAAACGAGAATAAATAAAAAGGTTTGGGGAAAAAAAAAATCTCGAGGCACTTCAACAGGCTTTAAAATCTTACCATGCTAGTTACTCCTTCCATGTTCTTGATCTGTAAAAGCAGCTACAAGGTCTCTCACACTCAATGGTCATCAATTTGCTTCTGCCGTAGCTAACCTTTTTGGATAATTAGGTTCCTTTTATCACTGTAGTTGAATGAACTCTCGCATTGGAAGTTTGGATTCCTCTTGTATATATTAGTGAATCGAGAATTATTGCATTATTAAAACATAGAAAATGACATGACAAAGAGTTGAATGATAAGTACATAGGCGAGATCCTCCCAAGTTGGTACGGCGTGGTGTTTTTCTTTTTTTCCCACATTTAGTTGTCGCTTGCTCACGACTATGAACTGCGAAAAGCAGGATACAGATCGTGGTTTAAGCTAGATTGAGCCTCTAGAGTTCCTCCATCTTCACACTTCTATTTAATGTCACGGCATATGGAAAGAACGTGTTTTGCACATCCTCATGAGTCATGACTCTTGATCGAGTGAATAGTTAACATGGCAAGAAAGAGCTAGTGGAGTACATTCACCGCCCATGTAAGCTGACAGTTTAGTACTCTATATTCTTTAAAGTATAGTGGTCGACGTCCATGTCGTTTTATGCCCCATTCTGATGTACATCCTCTCCAGGAAATCATGTACGCACAAGAGCGTCTGATGGCCGTAATTTTACACACCCAACCCATTCCAATCAAGTTTCTATCGTCATATTCTGCATTGAGCCATATCCACTTTACCTAGACATGCTAATCTCAAGCTGTCTTTTCTTGAACGAAAATGATAATTGTCTTACAAAAAATTGCACGTGATATGACGTTAAGGACTCCAAGAACATGCAAATAAAATCTCATTCCTTTGTTTTGTTTCCTGGACTTAGGGTAAGCTCCTGACTCTATGAAATTGCAAATTAGTTCCTAACAAAACTACTCTATCAGCTTGTAAATGATGTGTTCTTTGGCAAAAAGATAGGCTTATGAATGCGGTGTCTCCTATGTCAAATGATACGTAAACACTGCTATATTCCTGTTTAGTGCCTCTATGACCATGATCTAGATTCTTTGACATTCATTTGAGTGAAAGAAGTCAGTTGAGGCAATCGATCAAGTTCTCAAGTTTGTGATTAAATCCGTTCTTGGTAGCAATACCGAATGGAGCAATGATATGTATATTGAGACTGATTTGCAAAATTTCGGGAAACTAGAGTGTGGCATTCCAACAAGCGGGGCATTTTCCGGACTTCATAAAAGTCCTCTAGAGGACACTTTTTAAATAAATTCCATAAACCGGTCTTAGCATGAATAGCATTATTCCATTGACTTACGATATGAAAGTAACACTTTTCTGGTTTTACCTAAACTAAAAATTGAATGGAGAAGGACAACAAAATTCAAATTCTCCAACATATCAAATATAGTTTGCTAGGTTGTTAATAAAACTGTTAGTTTTTGGTTGTTGTTGTGTGAAGTTTGGATAAGCAAGGTTAATTGTTTGGTTTTGTAAAAAGACAACTCGGTGGACTAGTTGGGAAGGAGCTTGAAAGAATAAAATAATGAAATGTGATTTTACAAGGCTTGGTGTATGGGAGGCTTCAGACTAGTTTTTGCACGTACAAACCAGCAGAAGAGATCCTATATTTATACCCATCCACCGACTCAATAACCATCATTTTTAACTCTTTTCGCTGACTTAGACATGGTGACTCTATAGCTGGAGTTCTTAATTGTTAAGTAAACTTGCCACACATATAAAACACACTAGAGGATTCTACAAAAACCTTATGTATGCTAGATTTTTCTAGAAATTGGATCAATTATTTTAACACTCCTCCTTAGAACCAATTTCCATGATACTCTCCGTTTCGAACTTGGCGGGCGGTAGCTCTTTAGTAAATATGTCCACAACTCTTCGCCACGAGTCTTGTCTTATGCTTATGAATTGACTCATTTGCATTTAACTTTGTCTTGTGCACCCATTTGGCACCAATGATCTTTGTCTTTGGCACGATCGACGAGCTCCCAAGTTTCATTTTTCTCAATCATCTCGATTTCTTCCTCCGTAACTTTTATTGAAACTTTTTCTTTGGAAGTCTCTTCATAGTTTTCTGGTTCTAGGGCTGTAAAGTAGCATGTTTCATAAACTCTATTTAAGATTTTACTCTTAGTAGAGGAGACTCAAGAGTAGACTTTTCTTGTGTCGCGCTCGAAGAGTATGGCAGTGTTACATCTCGAGTGTAGGAATCTGATCTTCCATTTTCTCTGGGTTGTTGTCTCCTCACGTGCTAGTGGTATATCTGGTAAGGTGACATACTTCTTCTCTATCTTCTCTTCTTTCCAGTTCCAGAAAACATTCTCATCTAACTCGATGTCTCGATTAATCATTAGCTTCTTAGTTCTTAGATTATAGACCAATAGCCCTTTGATTAATCGATGCAGTTGAGGAATATTCTCTTTTCTATCTTCTCGTCGAGTTTGTTCCTCTTTTGAACAGGGACGTGGACGTAGCAAATACAGATGACACCTATAGATGCTTTGTCGAAGGCTTTTGTCTGCTCCATGCTTTGTGATTGCTTTAATTGGACATCCATTTAATAGGTATGCCGGAGTGTAGACTGCCTGTGCCCGGAACAAGTTAGGAAGTCCTTTCTCCTTTAGCATGGATCTTGCCATCTCCATTATGGTTGTATTCTTCCTTTCCGCAACTACATTTTGCTCTGGGGCATAACCAACAGTTAGTTAATGATGAATGCCTTCATCTCCACAGAACTTGATGAACTTATTGGAGTTGTACTCGGTGCCTTGTCGCTTCTTAAGACCTTGATTCTGCGTCACTTTGCTTTTTGACGTGGTTCTTGAATTTCCTAAAAATAGAGAAAATCTTTGATCTTTCTCGAAGAAAGTAGACCCACCTCATTCTGGTATGGTAGAGAATGAAATATATATTTTGGCGGGACGTGGGCATCTTCATTGGACTGCATACATCGTATGGACTAGTTCATGACTTTTCTTTTTGCTCTCCATGCACTTCCAGATGGGAATAATTGCCTTTGTTGTTATAATTATTGTAGTAGTTCCAATGGCTTTTTTCCGTCTGTCTAGGAGTAGACGCTTAAATTACTGTAATCTGCAAAAATATCATACTTAGAATGTATACTTTACTTCAATAGATTGAAGGATTAATTCTTTATTTTCCAACCCAAGAAAGAGGAGAGAGATGATCCCTTATGTTTGTTGTTTAGTTTGTTTGGTAATTTTTCAATTTAAACTAGGAGCACATATCATTGAAGATCGTCCAACTCTAGATTTTTGTTTTTGGTGGATATTATACGTTTAGATTGGACAATTTCATTTAATCAGCTACCTGTAGAATTGGTTTTCTGACGGTTGACCATACTCGTGATGTTTCAGCATGCAAAAAACTATAGAGCGATATGGTCGATATGCAAAAGAAGATACGGCAAAAAGGGTCAACATGGAGCAATATGTGCTGGTTAGCTCTCTCTCTCTCTCTCTCTCTCAAACTGCAGTTTGAAAACGATATAGGTCGGAACAATTTAGAAACAACATTCCAGCAACTGCAGCTGGGCCACAAATTAGTGAACAATCAGATGGCTGCATTTTATCCACATTGAAAAGTGCTGTCCACTTGATCTTTATATTTGATGGGGGTCTATGTGTCCTAGCCAACTGTCTTATAACTTTCATAGTAAGTAGACAGGACAATTGACCTTGATAAGCACCTTCAATGGGGCAAAGTGTAGTTCCTGTCAACAAGCAGATTACATTTGATACTTGCTCTTTAGTCAAGTAGAAGAATTACTCCGTTGCTGTTGTAATTTCCAAACCTATAAAAGTAAAGCATCGTCTATTATTTTCTGACCATCTGTGGGCGAATTATCCTTCACACAGACATGAGCTTTGTGCGTTTCGAAAAGAGCAATGGTTTCAAAGCTCTAAAGATGAATTCGTACTTATCCAGGGATGTTTGGCCAGAAAAGAATTTCATTTCCGCAGGATTCTGTAGTAGAAAACAAAAGCTATTAGTATAATTTTAGTAAGTGTACTAGCTACGCATTGTGGGTTTATTTCCTGATAGCTTAAACTTTTTAAGAAAGTGGTTATTTGACATGATGTAAAGGTGCAGGTCATGAATTCGAATCTTAGCAGTCTCAGTTATTTTTATTCTTTTTGTTTCGCATCATTCCTTCTATCTTTGGCTGTCATCTAAGGTGATTACGCCCATATATTCTATTTCGTATAAGGTTCAACTTACACATGAAAGAAAGTATTTATACATGCACTTAGTAGATTAATTTTTTAAGGAAAATGGTCATTTCACAATCATGCGTTAAAAGATATGCTTTATTTGCATTGACAACTTAATTTTTCGGGAAAAGTTAATTTACCTGATAATAGAGCAAGCATCAAGAGTTCAAATCCTCAATCGTAAGCTAGCTCTTATTGTGTTATTATGGTAGTTTTCTTGTTATTTTCTTCTATTATCTAATGATCTAGTCTGGGTGGTTACGCTACATTTACTTCTTGATCATATAAAGTTTAGCTTATGCATGAGGAGCGCTAGAAAATGTCTCAGATGTATATTGTGGTTCGATTTCTTGGCATAACTTTGAGGGAAAATGATTATTTTACGTTATGATTACCTAAATCATCAAAAGTTAACCACAATGAGACTACTCTTTCTAATTGAGAGACCTCAGTTTGCACCATAATCTAGGAATCTTGTTTATGTAGTAATAGATCACCCTGACCAAACTGTAAGACTACCGTTTCCTATAATCAAATGGAGCATCATGCACGGTGCATTCCATCTTAATACAAGGAATGAACTTTTAAGCTCGGCTACAGATTATTAGGTAAAAGGTGGAAAACGTAGGTTTTCATTTTCATATTAAAGGGTGCAAAGTGTAGGCACTAAAGAAGGTGGGGATTGAGTCGAATCTTCATAATGCATTAAGGGTTAGATTGCGATAGAATTGCAGCAGCTGAGCATATCCTAAAAGTCTCCTGGATAAGGATTTTCATATGGTTCTATACATAATCCTTTCTTCCACGGGATTGGTTGAGATGTTTGAAAGTGGATTTTTGGACACTTACACAGAGAGAGACGGATACATTGGCTATTCTTACATGTACAATATGACCTTGCTTCACTGCTATTGGCAGGTCTTACACAGGAGTTCTTCCAGAAGATTATGAGACATTTCAGTCCAATTACAATACAGACAAGTATTACCATGTCGTACTTATATTAATTTCATATCGAGCTCAATTAGATCTGCTAAATCAAGTTAGCACTCACCGTTAAGTTTGAACTACAGGCGTACCCTTTGTTAATGGACTGCAAAAGTTATAGTTTTCCACGTTTCATCTTTCTAGGATAAAAAGTTTCCTTTGGATGCAGCATCTGAAGCATGAGGCTGCGGACATGGCAAGGCAAATTGAGCTCCTTGAACTCTCAAAACGGTCCGATCCTCAGTCGAAAGTGCATGTGTTAGGATGACCAAATTCACATATTATAATCTGACGTATGTCTAGGATGACCAGTTCTGACCTTCGAAAGTGCATGTGTTAGGAAGTTTTTGGGACAAGGTTTGGGATCATGCTCCGTCAATGAACTTCAGGAGATCAGTGGTCAGTTGGAGCGAAGCTTGAGCACTATCAGAGCAAGAAAGGTATACGTTCACCATCAATGTTGAATAGAATTAGTCACTTGCAAGTTACTTATTTTGAGCTTGAATGTTTCAAATCTAGAGAGGAGAGTTAAAATTTGGAGGATAACTTGCAGGACCAATTATTCAAGGAGCAAATCGAACAACTTAAAGCAAAGGTAGTGTACTTAAAAAATTGGTTACAACTCTTCTGCCGTTCCGTCAAAGCAACATTTAGTTGACTTATCTCCTTTCAATGATCAACTAGGAGGTGTTCCTATCAGAAGAAAATTCAAGATTGCGCGAGAAGGTAAAATTGTTATTCTCTCTATCTAATCGCATCAATTCGTTTCGGGTCCCTTCATTATTCAGCCACAAGAACTAAGAAAGCAAGCAGTCCTATTCCTGTTTTTGGATTGCATCTTTGCTGCAACTTATCTTTCCGTGTTCCCATTGACTGTCATATAGTGTTTTTTTTCTTTAATAACACGTACTGTTAAGCCCTTTTTTGGCCGTAATGAGCACTGTTGGTTAAATATCATCCAGTCGCAATCTTTGTGGAACTTTGTCATGCCATACTGTTGTTGTGCCAATTCTATCAAATGAATCTGATGTAGTTACCGTCGAATTGGGAAAATGTTAGAGATGTAAAAACTTATTTAGAAAGTCAGTTTACCGAACAATGGGAGAGATTCTTGCTGGGCAGTTGAATATGATCCACTTATTTTGATCACGTTGTGAACTACTTTTTTCTGAATCAACGTTCATATTCCTAGCATTAGCTCTCTGAATTTAGTCGTGCTCTAACAGTCGAACAAACGTCGATTTGTGAATTTGTAATGTGATAGCATGGTGAGACGGGAAAGCCACGGCAGTCTGCATCATCAGCTCAACCAAAAGAAGCAGGAATTTGCAGCCTGAGCAGCCAAAGTTCAGATGTCGAGACTGAATTGTTTATCGGACTGCGTGAAATGCGCTTCTGATTTTTTATTCAAAGGAATAATCGAAGAACAAGCGATTCGATCATTCTTACTTTCTGATTTTGCAAGGCTAGGCCCTCCAATAAACCATGCAGGATAAATCCTCTTGTCTTCCCTATTGAAGCTTGAGTTTCGTCCCCAGTCAAGAGTATTGCGTGTAATAGTCTTTATTTGAAGCGCTGTATACAATAACATGAATGAACTCATAAGAAGCAAAGAGAATGTGAATCGTCAGGTTATGTCTTTAACGGATGACAGATGCTGGTGCGCTTTTCGATTGCTTTCGGAGAGTATTTTCTTTCTGGGTTGCCATTGCTTAGTACATTCAAAAGTGTGGCCAGGTGGTAACCATGACCAAGTACTAGAAATGCACGGGCCCGGCCTGATCACATGTTGAATTTGGGCCTGGCGAAACCCTTCAACCTGGACTCATCTGGGCTCTCTCTTTAACAGGAGATGAGTGGGAATCTGAAAGGAGTCGATGCTAGGGTTACTCGCGAGGAGTTTCGTCTATGCTTTTGAGTTGAGGGGAATTATCACAAGGTGCGCTCCATGTTTGATGTTATTATTTAACAAATTTCCTTACTTAATAGCACAAAAAGTCATCCCGAGTTTTCTCGTGAGTACTGCTGAATTAAAAGTGTCATTTTAGTTTCGGCAACGAATTGAATAGTGAGGCTCATAAGCGATTTGAAAACCAATCCAAATGATTTACTTCATAAAGGCTTAAAGTGCTCTTGTAATTTCAAATAAGGGCTTGAAGTGAACTATGTTTCAAATAAGGGCATGAAGTGGTTATATCAATTTCAAAAAAATGTTTGACCTTGCTAGCGGAAGGACATTTTTGTCATTTACCTTTTTTTCAATTTTTTTTCCTCTCCGTTTCTTTTCTTTTTTCTTTCCCTTTCCCTTTTCCCCTCCCTTAGCCATCCTCGTTGGTGATGCCGGCCTCAAGCAAGGGCCGCCCTTGCCCAATTTGCCGAAAGTGTTCCTCGCCAACGTTAGGCGACCCTCGCTTGACGCTGGCGAGGGCGACCCTCACCTAAGGCCAACGTCGTCGACGAGGATAGCCAGGGGAGGGGAAGAGGGAAAGAGAGAGGAAAAAGAAAAGAAAAAAAGTAAAAAAATTTAAAATTTAAAATTTAAAATTTTTAAAAAAACTTATAAAAGATTTGACATAAATGCTCATCTTTGACGGTCGGAATAGTCGTTGGCCAGCCAAAAGTCCTTATTTGAGACATTTTGGCCACTTCAAACCCTTAATTGAAATGATTTGGCCACTTCATACATTTATCTGAAATAAAGTTCACTTTATGTTTTTATTTGAGAAAATGATGGCATTTCAAGCTATTATTTGAAATTTTCTCTAACTTTTTAAAAGGAATGAAATTTAGTTAGGACAGCTAGATATGCAATTTAAGATATGATAGGTGGACCATCTTCATTAGTTTTTCTCGTTAGTACCATTGATATGATAATTTTGTGGAGGAAAAGTTGGGTTTGATTTCATGAGAAGTAGACATATCAGTTCAAAATGAACAATGATCACTCTCTCTCTTCACCGGGAATGTGTAGGACCGAAAGGACGCAGACAAAAGAAAATGGGAACCCCCTCTCTCTCTCTCTCTCTCTCTCTCTATTCTCTTCTTCTTCGGAAGGCGACAGCCTTTTCTTCTTCGGTGTAAAAAAACGTAATAAATTCATGAAATTTAAGGGATCTAACTTATCGCGTTGCATCCATGTGAAGACAACCCCTCTTGTCCCCCCACCAAGTTGCCCAGGATGCCCCAGCATCAATGGCTGCTTGCTCGTGTCGTACAAAGACGCTACTTCTCCTCGCCATTTGTCATCCTGCCATTTATAGATCCAGTCGATTAAGCACAAGCGAGAAACCGTGGAACCAACATACTTTCGCTCACACCCTTCGGCAATTTCGACCTCTGCTCTAAACTCACACTCACAGCACGCCATGGAAATTGGAAAGGACTGGGGGGCTACCTTCAAAATTTGAAAAATCCAATTTTTCTCTCTCTATCTCTATGGCTTCGGGGGGGTCGCGGATTCAATCTAGAACTGCGTGAGCAAACATTGCAGGCGTCAGGAATATCATGTAGTGGGGGAATCTGCCACGTTTTGCGCAAAGACTGATCCAAAAGATGACATCACCCTTTTGGCAATACGAATCCTCCTCCCCCTCATTTGATTCTGGGTTCTGTCATTCCCCCATCCGGCCCTATTACCTCCCTGAAACCACCTGATTTTTATTTTTTTTATTTTATATTTAATATAAGCAAAGCTCGGAATCTGCTTCTCGGTTCTTGTTCTGTCCTCCTCCTCCACCTCCTCCATGATCTCGAGCTCTGTGCCCTCATGTTTTGCAGCTTATAATACAGTGTTCAAAGTGTAGAACTGAACAATTGGCAGATGCTGCCCGTTCATGCAATGTGATCGTCACCTAATGATATTTTATGTGGGGGTTAGATGTCTTTTCGTTGTGTCATCTAGGGTCACGGAACTGTGCATTACGAACCTGATTTTTTTTTTGTGGGGTTTTTTTTCTTCCATGCAAATGAAAGAATTCGACTATGGCTTCACATATTTTCATCATCAATGAAAATTTTTAGACATAAATTGTTGTTGGCGATAAAAACATTTTTCCATCGATTAATTATTTCGAGCGATAGAAGCGATCATCCTTAGAAAAATGTTTCTAAATAATCCATTTTTCATGAAACAAACGGAACATAATCACAACTCTCACGAGCACTATGCTCAAGAAGTCGTGACACTTAACAGATTGCGTTTGGCTACTCTATTTTTACTCGTCTTTTTCAAAAAAAATTAGAACGAATCATCGAACAATCAGCTTCTAAATGGTCAAAGCTGCACGTCTAAGTCGGTTAATCTTATTTCCTTCCGCTCCTTCTTACTTTTTTCTTCTCCATATATTATGCTTTGTACAAGATTTTGATGCTTTAGGCCGTGATCATCTTAACTTAATTAGACTTTAGAGTTATGGTGCTAGATATTGTCGACCGTTACTAATTGTGCCATGAGATCTAGGTTCCGTTTGTTTCGTGAAAAATGAATAAAATGATTGCTTGTATCAGTTGATATAATCAGCCAATGAATAATGTTTTAATGGTTGACAACAGTTTATATCTAAACATTTTCATGAATGATAAAAATATTTTTCCTTCATTCAATTTTGTAAGCTATACAAAGCGATCATCTTTAGGAAAATGTTTTCCAAATCATCCATTTTTCGTAAAATAAGTGAAGCTTAGGCTAATCATCACATCCAAAAAAATTAAGGGTATACCAAATTTTAAAAAAAGGAAGACCCACAAATATTTTCTCATATTACTATCGAACCCCTTTCTCTCTTCCTATCCGCCCTCTGATAGGGGGACCACATAGCAAATATTAGTAAGTTCTGAGGCGAGGCTGCGATGCCTAGGACGTCAATTTAGAAAATTCGGAGTCCCACCAAGCAAACACCAAAAAGTTTTTAGGGAGTCCTATGGCTATCTCTATGTAGCCGTGGTCCCGAAACTGAAAAGGGCAAAGGGGGCACGCCATGATAAGGCATGGACAAGCCCCAATCTCTGAGCTAACTGAGATTCTATAAACAGCAGAATTGATTGGGAAGGTGATGGGTCATGTGCCACTTCCTCCTTTGGAAGAACAAGAACGTCCAATCTCTTTTCGTGAATAGATACTATAGATAGGATTAATTAGAAAATAACCGTAATTCTTTTGTGAGATGGTGTGCTGAGTCCGAGTATTTCGATGAAAAATGCCTTCGCCAAATGAGCCGGCAGCTTCTTGCTGCTGATCATGGGATGCACCACAACCTCAAATGTTCGATTTTTATGTGTCGGGTTCTCGAGCACTCTCGTTGAAAGTACTTTCGACGGTGCCGTGGGATTCCAATCGACGATTTTTTTCGTGGTCCATCCAATACCCGACATTAAAAATTCTTAGCGGTGATACGTGTGAAGATCTTGTTAATCTCGCAAAATGCTCACGGCTGCAGTAGAGAAATCTCCTTTCCTGGAGTTACCGTGAATTGAGAAACGGTAGACGACGGGAATTTGGGTTGTCAGCGACAGCTAGTACAGAATTGAAGTTGATAGGTGCAATCAACAGAGCAACGAAGCAGGCGTTGGACGTTTCTCTCACAATCTTGCAATGATTACCAGCTGCTATTGCCCTCAACAGTTTCCATGTGTTTAGGCTGGGCCTCGAACGAATTTTAGAGTAGGCCTGCGCCATTTGACCCAGAGAAGAGGACAGAGAAAGAGAGAGAGAGAGAGAGAGAGAGAGAGAGAGGGGGCGGCCTGCTCTTGAGTCTTGACATCAATTGTCGATGCCGGCCGGAGCATCATCGGCTCAACATCTGTCGAGTGGGAAATCATCTCATGTTGTCGGCTCAAAATTGCCTTACGGTTCTCGTTTTCGTCGCCGAGTAAGTCGCCTTCTAGCCGTAAGTCCAATGCGACCGGGTTTAGAGATCGCGTTGGAATTTTGTTAGAAAGTGAAGAAGAGCTATAACCCAATTTGCTACATCTCTCCCTTGTTTGGACCCCATTCCCAGAATTTATTTCTTCGTCTGCTCCTTTTCTTTTATAATTAGAAAAATTACGATTGCAGGCGGACCAAGTCTTGATACGAGCCCCAATTGTACGTAGTCAAGTAAATAAGCATTAGGAGATATATACATACCGCAAGACCCCATCTAGCAGCGCATGACGTTCTCAGACAATCGGTAATCAATTTCTCTGAATTTAACATCTTTGATAGTGCACTAAAAGATTACGTTCGCAGTAACTACGGTAGAATTTTCATGGACTTTATTATCCCTAGGTGCCCAAACATGATCCAAGCTTGCATTCCGAGTAATTTTCAATATTTGCGCGTTGGATTACTTGCTCCCAAGAAAGTACTTGCTTAGAAATACCAGAAAGTATCAAAACCCGTTTCCAAACTTCGAAAAAGCTACGGCTAAAAAACAAGCGGTCCCTGGATTCGTCAGCAGCATTACAATATAGGCGAAAGGGATGACGCGAGCGCTCCGCTTTAAGATTCGATCCTTGGCGGATAGCCTGTTTTATATGATAACCCGAACGTATAATTATGCTTAGGAATGTCTGGGACCAACCCAATGATCTTGTACCATGCAACTTGGGTAGATTTATGTCTCGATAGCTCCCAAGCAGATTTAACCGAGAAGACACCACAAGAAAGAGGCTTTCCAGCTCATATGATCAGGCATACTAGGATTAGGAAAGGTTGTCCCCCAGATGGCAGCTTGAATATCAACCGTCTCATCAGTTCTTGCAGCAGGCCAGTTCCCATTTACATATCCCGTAACTATGGCAAGCTTGCTTTGCCACTGTAGACCAGATTTCCTAAACAATTTCAGATTGTAGTAACACACGAGAATATCAACTTACCTTGTCATGAAAATGAGCACTCTTCGCATTGGGACATCACTAGGGTAGTGGTGGTAGGCTCACCTATCTCGAAATCTTGATTTTGGAGACCCCTCTAGAGCTGAGACTTCACCAATAATAACTACGACTCAAATCGAAATATTTTGAGGTGGGTGTACAACTCTGATAATAATGTCGCATCTCAAGCCGAAATATGGTTGTTTCGCGAAACAGGTTGCTACGACTTGTTACCCCTCTCCACACTTCTCCATTTATGTATAAAATAATGTTTACACAAAAAAATGACCAACTATTGGCTATTATCGACTTATGATAGACTTAGTCGATCATAGCATAGTTTGTCACTTATGAACAGAATTATCGACAACTTAATGAATCGACAGCTTTAATGAATCAACAAAAAGTGGGGTCGACAGTTTTGGATGCAATTATCAAAGAATTTACCGTCGACGTAGTGAAATAAAGCAACCATCAAGATAGTGAAGTCGAAGAAACTGTTAAGATAGTGGAGTCGATGAAACCGTCAATGTAGTGGAATTAGTCCGTACCGATCCAATTAATCAGTCCATACCGATCCAACTCAATACGATGATTTTTGGGTATGTTCCTTCAACTCTTAGTCAATTAAATGGTGGAAATAATTTAGACCAAGTGATCCCACCACTAGTGAAGATTTAACAAAGGCCTAAAAAAATCATATTTACCTTGAACTTAGGGGGCATAAAGGTCAAGTCTATCGACCTATCTACCTTGAACCTAGGGGGCAGGAAGTGCAAGTTGATAAACTTGCAAATCCTAATCAAGTGGCTGAACCCGTATTACAAGAATTAGGTGCAGACAGAGGAATGGCTAGCTAATATAAGGAAGTCACATCTGGATTAGGTTGACACTACACCTTACCAAATAGAATTCAAAACTTCTAACTTCGCCGTTTTCATTGGCAAAGATGATCGATCGATTGTTGAACACATTGGTTGATTTATTACCTAATGTGAAGAGGTAAGAACAAATGAGTTTGGGAATTAGTTTGTTCCATTTGTCTTTATCTAAAACTACCTTTACTTGGTATACAAATTTATCTCCTAATTTAATCCATACATGGGCTAAGATGGAAAGACAATTCCATTCTCAATTTTATAGAACAATACTTGAGATATCGATGGTTGATTTGGCCAGAATCAATCAATACAATAATGAGTCATTCGATCAATTCATTGCTCGATTTGAGAGGGTTAGGAATAGAAGCCTTACTTCACTCGCAGATAAAGAATTTACAAATTTGGCTTTCAGTATATTGAAATTCAATCTTAAAGAAAATGCGAAGGCCAAAATTTTGCCTATTATTTCAATTGGCAACAAGAGTATCTAAGTACGAGCAGCTACTTAATGATAGAGAAAGAGGGCCACACAAAGAATTCACACAAAACATACATTTCTTGAAAAAGTATGAGCTGTATGATGGATCTAACCAAGGTAAAATTTGGCAATGAAACATTGAATTTGCCAATGACAAGGAAGCATGTAATGACTCATAATTATCTAATTTAAAAGAATCAAATGATCGATGAGTCATTCAATTATTTTAAAAAGGGGGCATTTATTTACACCAATAATTTATCAACTTTTGATTATTATCAACATGCAATACACTTAGTCGATGAGAGCAGAGTTTGATCATTTATGAATAGAATTATCGACAACTTGAAGAATTGACAACTTAATGAATGACTATTTAAAGGAATCGACAAAAAGTGGAGTCAACAATCTGGGATGCAACCATCAAAGAAGTAACTATAAGGTAGTAGAGTCAATGTAATCATAAATGTAACCGTTTGTTACCTCCATGCACAAATACACAAATAGACAAACATGTTATATTTCGATTCCTGTAGCGTAAATATAGTTTTCAAATTCACGTCGTCGAATAAATTCCGGAGTGTCTCTTAGCTATAATTTCCAGATTCACGTCATGGATTAAATTTTGGCATGTATCTTTGCTATAATTCATGGTCGCCTCGTCGTCGATTTAATTCCGGCCAAGTTTGTGTACTTTTGATTCCGTTTAGAGTGAAGTTGTCGATTCTTTTGTCTATCTATGATATTTCATGTCCGCAAATTGCCACAAAACTTCTCATCTCTAATAAAAATCGAAGAATGACTTTGGTAATTTCATCGCAGAGTCGAATTCCGGGGAAACAAATACATTTGTGACCCAGATGTTGATTATTGTGTTTATTCGTGACCAAACCTTAATTCTTGGTGGAGTGAATAAAGAGGAGAGAGGAGAGGGGAAGAGGGGGCCATGTGCAAGGTTGAAGTTGGATACGAACGAGGGGAGAGGAGCTAACCATGGTTAGGATAAAGGGTTACGTACATTAACGTCACAATTTGAACTGGGTCAGTTGCGTTGCGGATCCCCAGCAAAACCACCTCTTATTTTAAAGCCCGGTTCCGTGGGAATCATCACCCCCACCATGTTATCTGTTTTTCTTTTTTATATTTTTTTAAGGGGGGGGGGCGGGAATATTTCTAATTTCAATTTAATAATACTTGGAATAAAATCCAAAAGTATCGACGAGACGAGCCGTAAGACTTATATGAGGTAAGGGTGCTGCAACAAGGAAATTGCTTATAGTGATGAAAAAAACAACTGTAAGATTCCAAAATTGTCGATGAGTTCATGAAATTTCTCAGAAAAAAAAGAGAGGAGATCCTTGTCTTAATAGAAACAACTACATAGCTCCTATGAACGACTACAATCATGAAGGTAAGATTGGACATATTCGTAGAGGCTATATAAAGATTAGAAATATACGTACCTAAAGTCACATAGAATCATAAGCACGTGTGGGGCAGAAGTGTCTTAGCTTCTCCTAAATGATGCCGCAGTGACATAAAACTATCTGGAAATTTATTTTACGAATCGATGCGATAAATTCTCATTCTATTTTTTAGTTATCACGTATATTTGATTAAACAATCATGTCGAGTTTCCACGCTATCGCACTTCCATTTTCCAAATCCACAGCTCCGGGGGCTTGTTTGAGTATCGTGCGTGTTCATCTTCCTTGGTCAAGTTACGTTTCGAACTTATGTACCGAATGAAAAGAGTATCTTACTTAGGCTCCGTTTGTTTCACTGAAAACATCTTCCGAAAAAACATTTTCCCCATTTTCCTGCGTTTTGGGGGGCGGAAAATAAGTTATTCATGGAAAACATTTTCCACCATTGAAAAAAACACCTTTAAAAGTGGAGAAAATGTTTGCCTCTTTTGAAAAGAGGAAAACATTTTCCCCCATCTTTCTTCCCTCCATTCCTTCCCATTTATTTATTTTTATTTATTTTGTTTTTCTTTTTGAAAATCGATTTTTAATTCTTTTTAATTTTCTTTCTTTTTTTTTAGTTTCTTTTCTTCCTTATTCTTTTTCTTCTTCCTCAGCCGGTCGTCGGCCACGGTGATGGTCGGCGAGCTCGCGGCCTCTGGTGATGAGCCTTGAGCTTGCCCGAGGTCGACGAGCCTGCGACCTTTGGCGATGAGCTCGAGCCTTGCCGCTGTGGGTGAGGCTGGAGCTTGCCTGTGGTCAATCACCTGCCCCTTCGCTGTGGTCGGCGACTAGCCTACGAAGAAGAAAAAAATTAAAACTTTGCAAGTGTTTTTCAAGTTTTAGTTAAACACTAGAAAATGAAGTCATTTTCTTGAAAAAATATTTTTTGAAAAAATATTTTGTAAAAATGGTACATTTTGCGTGAAACAACGGAGCATTGGTAGCTAAATGAATCTCAGACATCTATCGTTGGGAAATAGAAGAGCAAAAACAGTCGTGTACGTTTTAGCAGTTTGCTTGTTTTTACCGAGTGCATGGCCATATCGTCATCTTTTTACCGATTCCAATTCCCAAAGACAGATTGCAGAGGTCGGTTCTGGTCTTGCTCTGGTAAAAAAACTTGGGAGTGAGTGTAAAAAAGAGAAAAAGAAAAAGGAAAAGAAGAAAAGGAGAGAAAGATAAAACTTTTTTTTTATAGAGAAAAGAGATATAAAAGGTTAAGTAGATAGACCCACGGGGACGACACATTGGGCTTTGTTATCGTACTTAAAATTCCTGAAATCAAATGGGGTTTGAGCTTCACGGATCCGCTTTTCTCGCATCCCTCGCCCAGGAATGTATCCTAATCCCTTCAGAGCCTCTGTAGTATCCTCCACCCTCTCCTTTCCTTGTCAAGGAAACCTCAGCTAACTCCCTCCTACTACACACTCGCTGTCTCTGATCAGTCTGATTTCCTCAGTCCTGGAAGCTTTTCTCTTCTCTTCTCTCCTTTTCTTTGTGGAAAGAGAAGAAAGAGGGTGTTTTTCTCGAGCAGTTCCCTTTTTTTTTTTGGCTCCCTTTGTTGGGTGTGACTTGATAGTTATGGGGAAAGAGTGGTATTGGGGTGGAGGAAGATCCTCCAAAAGAGGAGGAGATCATCAGAAAGAGACCTCTTCAGGGTGCATGTGCGCTGTTTTTCATCTCTTCGATTTTCATCAGTTTCAGTTTGCCATGAACCACCGGCCTTCTTTCAAGTTCGGCTCTTCTTTTCCTGACGAACCCACCATTCCTAAAGGTTTGCTCTCTCTCTCTCTCTCTCAAACTTCTCAAACTTGTTTTCAACATTTGGGATAAACGTCACCTTGTATCATCTCAGGAACAGAAGCACCAAGGAACAGCTTGGAAGTAGAGCAGCCTCAGTTAGAACCCAACCAGAAAGATGGTGAAATTTGTTTAGACATCCCAGTGAGTGTGCATGTTTGTTCTTTTTCGTCTTCCCATTTTTTTTCTCTGCTTTGAAAGCGAGTAATGATGACATTCTGATGAGAAGTGGGGGAAAAAGGACCTTAATGCTCCTTCTTTGGACTTCTTTTCTATCTTTAAATTACGCAGATGGGCATCCAGATCAAAACCAGTGGAGACAGAAGGCCGAAGCAAGAAGGTCATAGCTGCGACTCTTCTTCTTCTTCAACTACTACACCTGAAATCGTCAGGACTCCGACTCTTGTGGCCCGACTCATGGGGCTCGATCTTCTTCCAGACAGCTGCTCATCCTACCCTAGAGTCTCTTCAACACTAGAGACTCCCACCTCGATCCCCGGAAAGTCTCGTTCACTCTCCGGTCGGCCTCGAAAGCCACGGTCGACTGATCAAAAGAGCTGGTTGGAGAATTACGGTGAAGATAATGCGGGAACTCGGTCTTTGCCGGAGACCCCGAGGATGTCCTCCGCCAGAAGATCGGTTGATGCAGATCGCCGACTTTCTCTCCAAATCAGCAAGGAGAACTTAGTTTCGAGCGAAGAATTGGAGTTCTCGCGCTTCACCACGTTGAGGAGGAAAGAATTCAAAAGCGAGGATGAGAACAGGATCCCGAGTTGCTACGCGAGGCAGATTGTGAAGCAAGTGAAGGAAAGCGTCGGAAGGAAAGTCGGAATGGATATCACGAACATGGTCAGGTACAGTGAACAAGGAAGAGACTCAAATGTTGAAGCTGTAAAGAAGCATTTCAAGTCCAGGAAATCTTCCCGGATTGGGGTGAAAGCTCTGGAAGACAACTCGAGCCCAGGAAAGCAAGAACAACCAACAACATTTTCTCCTAGGCTCAGGCTCCTGGAGATGAGGGATAAGAAAATTAAACCCCCGTCGCCAAACACGAAAGATCAAGTTTCTCAAGCTCCAAGACCATCTCCAAGCAATGTCATTGATCTTCAGGTGCCACCCACAAAAGTTGCCGTGAAGCTAAAGCCTCAAGCTCCTGAAGGGCAAGAACTGAACCAGCGCAAGTCCACTGAGAAAGGCAAAGCAGCGATAGAAAGGTTCAAGAAGCCGTCCAGAACGTCGACTCTGAGTATCATCAGGAACAAGCAAGAGGAACTATTTGTTCGTCCGACACAAGCTGCGGTGACATCATCAGCGAATGCTCCGGACACGAAAAGGAAGAAAGCTCCACACTCCGGCGACATGCGTAGCATCGCCGTCCCTACTCTTCTCCCAGTCAAGAAAGATCCTTCCCCTCCGGCAACTAAAATCCCCCAAAAACAGGTGCTTCATTCTTTACCCGTTTCCGACATATATATTTTTTATTTTATTTTAAAGTGAACGTAAAGCTAGTTTTCTCTCCTTCTTTCTTCTTCCTTTTGAATTTCTGTTGGGTCATGCATTTTAATTGTGGATATCGTTATAGTTATTAGTTCTAAACTTTATGGGGGCGGTAGCAGGTGCATGGTGCTCACCCATCAAAGCAGAGCTCGCAATTATCTGGTAGTTGGAGCCCGCAAGAAGCGACGCATGTGCTCAGTGCCCGAAAAAGTGAAGACGACAGGTCGAATGGTGGCGTTTCCTCCGCCACCACCGGAACTGTAGCAGCGGAATTGCAGTACGTTACCCTAGTACTGAAACATCTCGGCATCGAAAGGCACACATCATCATTGTCCTTCATGAGATGGTTCTCTCCATCTCACCCACTTGACCCGTCGATTTTCGACCACCTCGAGCTCTTCTCCAACACGTCCCTGATAGATGGCGATGCTAGTGCCCCGACAGAGATACTGAAGGGTCAATTACAACACGAGTGCGACAGAAAGCTCATGTTTGATCTCTTGGACGAAATCTTGGTTGATGTTTTGAAGCCTTGTCTGAATCTGAAGCCATGGCTAGGTGCATTTGAACAACACAGTCACCGTCATCATCATTGTCACGATGAAGGGTCCCAACTGATCCACACATTACGCACCAAAATCAAGAGCTATCCGAGGGCAGACTGCCGGGTTCTTGAGGACATTGATGCTTTGATAGATAGAGATTTACCTCACATGAAGCACCAGAGTTTGAGGGCATTCGAGGAAGAAGGAGATGGGTTGGTCGCAGAAATAGAGCGGGACATATGGGACACGCTCCTCCAAGAAACGGCCATGGCATGAGGACATGTGTGAGGAGCGTGAGGACCGTACGGAAGGGGGTCTAAGTTGTTCAAAAGATGACGAGACAGCCAGCCCAGAAAGCATATGGGTCATTCACGTGATGAGATGCTCGACGTGGGTCAGATCATCAGGGATGGGTACTCCTTGAAAAGGGCTCGACCGATTCCACGTAGGACTTAGGTTGGAGTTGGCGTTCAAGTCGCGGTCGCCCCGACAAAGCGCAGCCTCCGATTGGCCCAGGCTCTTTTGGGGCAGAGGAACCCATGCATTTGCCTTTTGTATATTCTTCAGAGGAGCTTGTAATTAAGGAAAAACATTAATAATAACGTCAGTGTATTACTATATATGTTCCGGTAGTGGTAGCGGTCCTATGTTGCAGCTGTGAGCGTGCCGTGGACTTGTCCCCCATGCACGCAATGGATTCAAATTCTTGACGGAGCATTATGAAAACGTAAGCCGAGTTGAATTACAACTTGTACATCCTGTAGTAAACAAATGCAACTTGGCGGGGGCTCTCGAAATCGGTCTTAGTTAGGATTAAAAGCCAAAACAAATTGGTTATATCTAAGTTTTAGAGCTAGCATAGTCCTGTTTGGAACACCAACTTTACAGGTACAAGTTGTTACCACAGAACGCGAGGCGCAGCAAAAGTCTCTCGGACGTACTGCTTATGTCTCGAAGAATTTGTGCAAATTGGAGCGGACATACATCCCGAGTGGCTCGCGATTACACGAGGTGGTACGGTCTGCCCGTATATTACTCCACAAACTTTACCTCTTCGTTACCTAAGAGAAGGGAGAGAACACTGTAGCTTGCTAGTGGGGAAGATGTGCGGCTATCCGTACCTCCATCAATCATGATGTCCGCAAACCAATCTGATGGAGGGGCCCTTCTTATGGTCCCTTGAGTACTGTTCATCCGATTGTAGTGTATGGTAACCAGAAACTTCTTGGTAATTTCTATATAAGTCTTCGCACGTAAACACTAAGGGAAAAAACAAATGATTTTAGGCTCTGTTTGTTTCGCGAAAAATATTTTTCAAGAAAATATTTTTATCATTTTCCGGTGTTTTGGTTCGCTTAGGAAAATGAGTCAACAAAAAACTTATACTTAAATTCAGGAAAATTGATTTCCTCTTTCAAAAATCATAAAACATTTTTCAAAATACGACTAGATTTCGACGCTTAGGCACAGGAACCTCCCCGGCGTTCAAGACCATGTCTCCGGTGCCGAGGCTCAGGTCCATCGAGGTCGGACTCGGGCCACCCCCGACACACACAAGACGGGTCCATCAAGGTCGAGCCTAGAGCCTTGGTGCCTATGCCCAATGCCCCGACACCCGATCCCAAGTCCATAAAAGCAATGCTTAGGTCCCCAACGCTCGAGCTCTGGTCCCCAACACTCAGGCCCGGGTCCACAAAGGCTATGTGAGGGTCTTCGGCGCTCAAGCTCGGGTCCTTAGTCAATGAAATATTCATTCTTATTAAAATATTTTTAAAGGAAAAATCGAATTTTTAATTATCTTTTTATTTTTTGTTTTTATTTCCTTTTTCTTCAGTCGGTTGCTATCCATGGCAAGGAACAAGCTCAAGCCTCGCTGGCCTTGGGCGAGCTCGTCCCTCGCCTGTGGCATGTCGCCAAGGCTGAGGAAGAAGGAAAAAAAGAAAAAAAAAACAAAGAAAAAATAATTATAAAATTAGGATATTTTGGTAATTATCCCCATAAAAATCAAATCACATTTTTCATACCAAATGACGGAAAATATTTTCTAGTTCATTTTCAGATTGGGCCAAACACTAGAAAATATTGTCATTTTTCTGGAAAATGACTTCCTAAAAAGTATTTTAAAAAAATGTCACACATTTTTCGCGAAACAAATGGAGCCCTAATGATGAATGGATTCATATATGCATAACTCGATGCAAACTTATTGTAAATCACTAGACACATAATTGACGAAAAGTTAGGACAACTTATGTTGAGTCGTGACAAAAGTGACCGCATTAGGACTAGCAATGACATTTAAACGGTTTCCAGAAGGGACCATATAAGGCTTTGAAGCACCCTCCTTATAGTATACACGTTTCAAAGTGAATTTGACCATAGAAAAAATTACCCATATATTGTCTCTATATATTAAATGAGGGGCAAAAAGGTCAGCGAATCTGTAAAAGTCAAATCAAACTTTGAATTTCGCCCAGGAAATATAGAGCGACACTTCAAGATTCAAAAGGTCATCCTGGCCAAAAAAAAAAGAAAAAGAAATAAAAAGCGAGGGCTCTTATTTATGATGGTGGTAACATTAATAGCTCAAATTAAAGGGATAATGACATAAATGGTTCTTGAACTTTGGCTTAATATGCAATTTAATCCCTGAACTTTCAATTTGACATAAATGGTCCCTGAACTTTTGGTACATGTTCAGACAAGTCCCTGAACTTTAGTTCGATGTTCACAAATGGTCCTTGAACTTAAAATAATGAAAGGACCTCGTTGAACATCTTCATATAGTTCAGGGACTAATTTGAACATCTATCAAAAGTTTAGGGACCATTTGTGTCAAATTGAAAGTTGAGGGACCATTTGTGAATATTGAGCTAAAGTTTATGGACCATTTGTGTCAAATTAAAAGTTCAGGGACCAAATTGCACATTGAGCAAAAGTTCAGGGACCATTTGTGTCATTTTCCCCAAATTAAACTATCGATGTTGGTTTCTTCTGTCTAATAGCTCAAGCTTTGGACAGAAGTTCTTAACATGCTACAAGAATCTCGAACATTCAATCAATCATTTCCCATACAAGCCTAAAGACTCCAGCCTCGAGATCCTTCTCCATCCAACAACTTAAGGTGTATTTGATATTAAAAAATTGAAAAAATTCTCCCAAAAAAATCTTAAATTTATTGTATAATGGTCAATTTAATCCTAAACTTTTCAATTTGGTCAATTTAGTCCTAAATCATTCGATGATTTTTCAATGCAATCCTTCTAACTAAGGCCGAAAATCATTAACATGACACTGCCGACAATATGACTCAACTCAAAACAACGTCGTTTTGAGAAATTTTATAATTTCTTTTTTATTTTTTTCTTTCCAATCTTTTTTTCTCTTCTTTTTTTTTACTTTTATTCCTTTTCGTAACTATTCATCTTCCCACTATCGTCGGCCATAGTGAGCCCTTGCCTAAATCTGGCAACGACTGTCACGACACCCTCGCTTGCATTAGCGAGGGTTAGCCCTCGCCCAAATTTAGTAAGGGCTGCGGTGCCCTCGCTGACCACAGAGGGCTCATACACCCTCGTCCACTTGCCGACGAGGGTGTGTAGGCCCCCACCCGTGGCTTGTGAAGGTCATTGGCCATTGCCAAGGCCTTGGCGATCCAAACTGGCCCTTTCCGGGAAGATGAACAATGAAAAAAAAAGAAATAAAAAAATAAAAAAGGGGAAAAGGAAAGAAATAAAAATTTTATAAAATTTCTCAAAACAACGTTGTTTTGAGTTTAGATCGTCTATGTTAGCCGCCGACCGTGTCAACGATTTTTTGGCCGTACTTTCAGTATCCTTCATCCTGATTTTCGATTGTTAGGTTACAAATATGGACATCCTTATATATGCACGTGATTCATGGAAAAGAATTTCGGCCAATTGGAAACGAAAGAAAATACAGCCCAACTTATAATTGGAAAAGTTCTTAAACACAAGAGGTAAACACCCAAGATTCATCATGCATTGCTTGAGCAGTTAAGGCACCGGATTCACATAGTTTTCAACTGGGGTTGGCTCGAAGAATTACTGCAATAGTGGGCAACTAATTGTTATTGCAGGAGTCTGTCCCATCTAATTCAATGGTAGCCCCCCAATATAGTAAAAGAGGGGCCCGAGTAAAGATGTATGACTATGTCTAGGACACTGGGCACTATTGACGTGAACGTGAGAATAAGACTCATGAGAATACAACCCTAAAGTTTAAAAGCATCAATCAAAATGTTCCGCTTTCTCAGGAAGATGTTAGATGGAGGAGAGTTATATTGTCTGAGAGCAGCGATATGATCCCTCGACCGTATAGTAAAAGAGGAAGGTGAGGGAATAAATAAACCAAGACGAGGGAAAGAGGGGGACATAAAGCCCCGCTCGAGTCAATGGGATGGTGGAGACAGGAGACGGTCAAAGGTCAGGTCAGGTTAGGACCGTATCTGTTGCGTGTACATTGCGTGTTGTCTACTTTTTTTTTTGGTCAGGTGTTGTCTACTTGAGAAGCAACGATCCGCACGAACCCAACTGGCCAGTTCATTGCCATTTATTGCTCGACAGCAATAATATAACCAGGAGCGAGCAATGGCATTTGGCAGAAGGTGGTGGTGGTGGTGGCCGAGATCTCACGGAAACAGCAACTCGAGAGCCGAGCGGGAAAATTCAAATGCATGGCGTGTACAAACGCAGAGTGTGGAAAGATGGGGGTAGGCCAGTAGGTTGGTCGCATGCTGACATCGTCGTGAAATTCAATAATGAGGGGATTAATGATGAGAGATTGGGAAGGATGGGCGATGGGGTTGCTTGGGTTGACGAAGGCTGCATTTAATGATGTTTGGATGTGTTTGAGGAAAGACTTTCGAGGCCTGTAGATCTGTTCTCTTCTGTGGACCAACTGCGTTGCCTCCTAGGGTTTGTTCTCTTAGGTTCGTGAAAAATCTTGTGTCGGTCCATAGCTATTTTTAGGTGTCGAAACTGATGGTCGTGCTCATTGGAGCTTTAGGGATCGATGGTCACTATGGACTGTGGAAGGGGAAATCGCCATAACTGCGGCACAAAACGAGATGCGGCTTGGGGAACTGCGAACTTGGGTTGAGGGTAATCGAGTCGTGTTTCAAAGCAGTATTACTCAAAACAATATATATTTTCTTAATGGCTGTGTTGACAAAGAACTGGTGTGGACTTGAGTTCGTGTGAAGAACGGGGAAGGATGTAATAAAATAGTGGAAGGATCAAAGCTCGATTTGCCAAAGAGCCCATACCTTAGAAGGAAAATAAAAATTGCTAGTGAACTTGAAGGAATTGCTGACCCAAGATCTTGGAGGAAAAGAGAGATATACGCTTGAAAATTTCAAATTCCAATATGACACGATGGCTTGAGTATTTTGAGACACGAATTTTAACTTGGCACACCACGAGCAAGACGGGCACAAAACTTCTTTCAAACAGGTATGTTGCAACAAGAATTCCACCCTAGCACGCCCGACTGATTTATATCTACACCTTCAAAACTTTTGCAGGCATCAATTGCCTAATGTCATCTGAAAGACAACTATAAGTAAGTCCAATATGCTCATTGGACTGCATACTTGGTCATTAATCCATCCTAGGGGGGATTTTCTCTTTGATATTCAGCAGAGATTCATGTCAAAATAGGTCACATGCACATTTGAGGAAATTATTCTACCCATCATATCTCTTTCTATAAAGTAAATGAAAAAGCCTTACCTTTTCTTTTCACTGATCTCTGCAAAATAGCTTTTCCCTGGTGGAGTGATTAAAAGTATGAAGATCAGCAAGAGTGCCAGTCAAGGTCATTCCATTTCCTTTAAAGCATTCATTGACAAAGTAAATAAAATCAGTACGGCCCTCAAGTTCCAGCAATTCTCAATCTGACAAAACATTCATTAGCAGCTGGCAGGTCTCACAAGAAGATTTTGCTAATTACTTGAACCATCGGCTTTGGCAACTTGCAATACGTCGCCAAATTGACGAGCTTTGCTATTGTTGCATCGGTACAAAACAGAGGATACTACTGATTATGCTCATATTCACCGTTATTAGCACAAAATTGACTGATACGATATTTTAACTGAGGATTTGGTTCCAACTTATCAGCAAAAAGCTGCCATTAGAAGAGTGGAAACCTGATTATGTGCACAAGATTAGATCATTATTCACCAACAAATGAGTGAAAATGCGTCAGCCTGCCGAACTATTTAATCGACTATAAGATGAATTGGGCAAAAATATGTTATCTTATCACCAGCACAAGAGAGATAAGGCAAGAAAAATTGGAACATTATTGTCACATCTTATCAGCAGTTCAAAAACCACCTCCAAGCTGGCTATCCAGCTTCCAACTAGTTTTCCAAAATTCCCAACTGCCTTGCAACCCCCCTCGGACTTAAGAAAGAAGGAAACTTCATACTCGTATCAGTTTATTCTGATCTTGAAACCAGTTCAGATAGCACAACATCTCCGCAAAACGCAAATATACTTTTTTTCCAACTACGCAATGTAGCCGAACCAAGAAGAATATGCAGACAGAGGGTCATAACAAATTGCAAGGACACTCTTGGACTCAGCTGGAACAGGAAGTAAAATTAAAATTCCTAGGGGGAAAACTAGTAGATAGGCAACGAAAGGCTAACATGACTTCAGAAATTTTGAAGAATTATTGCAATCATCCGGCTAAATTGTTGGCTCTGTTTTTCATTTTTTGGGCCAAAATGGTTTGCTCTGTTGCAGGTCCTATGAGAAGCAGAAGATACTTTCAAACCCTGATTGGTCATGATGCCAAGCAAGAGACAAATTGCTGAGCTTATGACCGAAAAGATCTAAAAGACATGATGTCCTAAAGCTGACCCACGGCCCATTCGTCAGCTGAAGACGGCCATATGTTTGACTGGCTAACAAATATCTAGAAGTTGGGACGAAATAGCGCACAGAGAAGCATTAGCAATACAGGTTATCATTCAACAAACAGAAATGTATCTCATCCGCCTGCGCAAGCATATCGCTTCCTACAAGCGTGCTCGGCGCAACTAGCACAAAAAAGAGAGAGCCGATGAGATTAGAGCAACACTCGAATCGCATCCCGCGCAAAATCATAACCAATCGCACAGGCGAAAGCTCTGAACTCGTACATTCAACTTGTCCTGGTGTTGAATCAATCAAAAGGCGATTGATCTAAAGAGAAGTGATCATGTAAAACAAATGGAGCCTCGATTATAATTGATCTGGCGCGCAGAGAAAAAGCAAAAAAATCGGGGACGATTCGATCGAATACAGAGAAGATTTGACAAAGCGCAATGCGGTCACAACCGCGCACAGAGAGGGACCTTGTCAGCATAGGCAATTACAAAGCCCGAGAGTGTTGGAGAAGAGAAGGATTAATAGCTATTTCGGCATCATTTAATAATGAATTCTCTCACTGAGGAGCACTTTTGAATCTGAACAAGTCCTTAAACTATTTTTCACTGAGGAGCATCTCATCGTCAAGAGGTTTGGTTTGTTTCGCAAAAAATAAATGAATTGAAAAATATTTTTCACTCTACTAAAGTTTGAAAGAATTAGTCAATAAAAAAATGTTTCATTACCAACAATAATTTATGTCTAAGTTATTTCGTGAACGATATAATTTTTTTTTTCGCTCGATCATTTTTGTAAGCAATACAAACAATCATTTTAAAGAAAATATTTTTCAAATCATTCATTTTTTGCGAAACTAATCCAATTCAACAAGGGCTTGCCAAATGGGCTTAGCTGAAAATAATCGGTGGTCTCATACAATCACGTCAGGCCCTCTTCTTTCCCCTATGCCATTTTCATCGCACATATAGGCAGAAATTATTCAATGAACTCAATATACATACTAAATCGAATTTGGACCGTCAGATCTGACAGATGTCATGTGAAATTCAACGGTCCGAGTACATATATACCTCTACCCTGATGTGGTAATTTCTCCGGGCACATGCGCATATGTTCTTCTACTAGTATTCAAAGGAAAAGAAATTGAAGCAGCCGCCTAAGTCTTTTACTTCACCCGATTGTTTGCTTCAATTTCCAAAGCTATTCATCCTTCGTCTCTGTGGTATTTTCTCATGGAAAGTATTGATTGACCGTATGGAATCATCTTGACCCGTTGACCCAAAAAGAAGGGCATTGTTCGGATGTCAGAGCATAACTCTAAATTGCAAGATATGACACTTTTTGACGTGGATGTGATGCTCAGGAGTATATCTTTATACCAAGGAGCTCCAGCTATAAAGGAAAGCAATGACAAGCCACAATCCAAGAACAAAGATCAAATTAATAGCAGCAAATTGGAGATTTGCGATGTTCGGTCCCCGAATGCTCTTGGTTAAATTAGACAGACACAGATTGCAGAGGACATGAATGATTTGACCACCTTTGTATACAGGCTTTGTATAGGAAATGAAATCCTACACTTCCTTATTTTTCCAGGGGAGAACGACAGAAAAGTATCGTTGATGAGATATGCTCTTTAAGTTTCCTTCACGAAGCAGCTTCTGTTAGCAAACTGAGGACAGCTTCTTTTGTGGGTAGTGCAGGAATAGCACCTCGCTTGGTCACTGTGACTGCACCGCAGACATTCGCAAAGAGCAACGCTTCCCTTAGCCGTTCCTCATCCTGCGCCCGAAGTCAAATCTTTACCACGACAGGGAAAAATTGCAGAGTACAGACATTATGCAGAGCACATTATTATGATTAGCAGTCAACAAATGTCCTGTTTCTCATCCAGCCTCCAAGTACTGCGTGTCCGGTGAACACTTTGAAACATCGAACTGTGCTTATGCCATAGCCATCTTAAATTGGACAAAAAATTGACTATTAGCCGTAATGCAGACAACCTCAAGATCGCGAATAATGCCGAGAAAGGTGGTCAGCATCAGTTACTTAAAAGTTCAGATTCACTAGCATCACAGGCTCAATACGAAACGATTGGCTCCTGACATATATATGGAATATAGCCAGTTTAGCATTGAAGCTGGAATTTCGACAGAAACTATTATGAATTATCATATATTCGCATTATGCAGCTTTCAAGGGATTTACTAGACAATGATGTTTGCTCATGATGCATTTCTACTGCTTTTCCATTTGCCTCGATGAGCTGAAAGAAGAGCCATAGCTATGGGATATTAAAGAAAACTGTAATGCATTACTGACAGGGATTTGACATCTTCTTTAGCATTATCTTCGTAAACAACACCTCCATCAGGTATATTCAACTTATATTTTATTCGTCAGAAGCTCTTACTTATTAAAGAAACCAGACAAGTAGCGATAAGTCAGCCAATTCTAGTACAGCCATTGGTACCTTGTAAAGATTAAGGTCAGAAGCCAGGCAATATAGTATCCCACCAACAAAAGCATCGCCTGCCCCAGTTGTGTCAACTGCCTTTACTTTAACACCAGCAACCCGGCCTCTGAATTCCTGTGCAGAAATTTGTTTTTGTCAATTAACCTATGAGCTTTCTGGCCCAAAATGATTAATTACCTGATGAGCTTTGCCAAAACAAAGTTAGTTTAAAAGCTTTAGCTCCAAAACGAAGAAGGTTTCATCCAGTTAATAAGGAACTATTCAGCAATGATAATGTACCATGATACTGAAATTCCCAAATGTTAACCCCTTTTCCGGGTTACTAAAGATATCTTACCCTAACTACATATTGAGCCAGAATATCCTATACATTCAATTCAAGCAATTCAATTTTGGGGATGTACTTATGAAATTAATAAGAAAGCAGCTTCGACCAAAGGAGTTCAAAATACAATGACCAACTAGGATTCAGGAAATTTTTCTTCCACTAAGATGATTGTCACAGAATAAAAATGTCACATGATATACTAGGGTAGCTTACCTTTGTGAAATATCTGCAGCCCTCTGATCCTTCAGTAACAATCAGAAGTTTAAGATTAGGATGAAAGAGCTTGTCCAAGACCATGTTATCATCATAAGGATCGTCGCCTCCAGTCAAGAATGTAATTTCTTCCTCGCTTATCTGCCAGTTTATAAGTGAATTTGAATGAGACTCTCATTGTGCCTGCATCATTTATCATCAATGAATATGAAGAATTACATCTAGCAGTAATGCACCATTTCCTCTTCCATGCAACCCATGCATTATGAGCAACTACCTTAATGATGTCAGCCTGATCCCATATACTCATTATTCCCTCACGGGCAGCCTCAGCAGATGGCCACAATGGCAATCTCAAATTTGGATCGTAAGAGAGAATGCTCCCTGAGTTTTTGGCAATTTTCATCGCTGCAAGGTGAGTCGATTTGCAGGGTTCATCAATCAAACTGATAGAACCATAATGGAAGATATTTGCCTGCAATAAGTGGTAATTGTGAATTACAATAACAGTGTTTGGCCAAAAGAAAAGAATGGCAATATTTGTCCAGACAGACACCACCGAAACAATCAACTAGAAGGATTCGTTCTTATAGGAATGGAAATGAAAAACAAGAAATTCCATGACCTGTAAAAAGCGAAAAGAGACAGAAGAAAGCAAACCTTGCTGATAAGTTCGACATCTAGTTCCGATTCATGTAAAAGCATGTCAGCACTTGGATGACGAAAAAATAGGAACTCTCGCTCCCCATCAGCTCTATTGGTAACAAAAGCCAATGCAGTTCTTGCATTGTGATCAAACCGCACACCAGAATTGTCAACATTATTTTGCTTTAAAATCTTAGCCAGCATATATCCAAATTCATCATCACCCACCTGTGATACAAACTTATAATGAGTAGCTGGTGGTGTTGGGAAAGTGAGAATAAGCTAGCAGATGTGTATCAGCAGGAACTGAAATTCAGGGACAGAGGCATTTGCTGCACTATATCTGTAATTGGATATGCCCAGGCAAATGATGGTGTACATGCAGTTGCTCCATATAAGGCAATCATGAAGGAAGAAAATAACCGCCACAGAAATTTAATGCCAGCAACGCATGGTATTTTTTACGTGTCTAGTTAACAAATGCCTGGACACTCGTTAAGCCAACTGTGCATAGTAAATTAATACTTTCAAGCATTGGACAAAAATTAAGTGTACTCAACGTACAAATCACAAGAAGATCAGAAATGAGAATTTATCTTTTCAATTTGCAATACATATTAATTATATCTTAACAAATGCTCCTAGAAGAAGCGTTAATGTAGTCCTTTTAGCAGTTGATGAGAAGTTAAAAAACTAATGGCACCTTTCCTACGAAAGCAGCAGAACCTCCCAATCTGGCTATACCAACAGCCACATTAGCAGGAGCACCACCAGGAGCTTTCTCAAAAGCAGGTGCTTCAGCGAGCGAAACTCCACCGACAGTTGGGACAAAGTCAATCAACATTTCCCCAAAACAGACCACAAGCAAACTATTAACCGGAGGCCACCCATTTGCATAGGAGGATGCATCATTAGAATCATCTGCATGAAGCCATAAGTTGGTGTCAGTGCTGTGTGCACTCATCATATTCAGCTTCAGATTGAAATTAACGAAAAGCATACTCGCAAAAGACGATCACATCACATGCACATCAGAAAATGGATCAAACTTCATAGGAGCATTGGTACCATATATTCCTACTAGCTACGCTTCACTGTGTTCGACAATTCTCGAAATTGAATCTTTGTTTGAGAAAAATCGAAAGATTCCTCAATACCCCATTTCGGCCTCCCTGATCAAAGCACCAAGAACTTGCTGACCTCTCAACCCGATCCATCACCACCCTTTCTTTTTCCACTAATAAGTCGTTGAGTCACTATTGACTGTATCCATTAATATCTACATCATGAATGCAACCGCCCCGTCAACAACGAGCCAACTAACCCCACCGTTGTTGCCGATAAGGCAAGAGGGGAAAGCTGGTGCATGGTTGGTGAATAAAGATCAAACATCTGTCTCGACTTTCAAGCTCGCTCAACCGAGAACGTTCCAGACACCCAATCGAACCCCAAATCAGATCGCGGGATATTCATCGAAACTCACGATTGATAATACCCGGAAAGATGATTTTCTGGACTCGCGGAGGAGTCGCGAGAACGAACGTCAACGAGATGCGCGTGAAGTGGGCGAAAGGAGCAAACCAAATCTTGAAACGGGGATGAAGAGAGAAAAACCAAGAAGGCGAAGAAACTAAATGGCACACGTAGCGGGGCGCAACGAATAGGCAAAGAACACGACCAAGAAACGGACCTGTAGCCATCTCTGAGCTGAAGAAACTGCGAGGACGGAGGCGAGAAGACAAGTACGGTGGAGAGGAGATGATTGCGATTCCGTGTGGATTTCAATGGGGGAGGGGGATGAAGACGGTGGCTGGATTCAATCCTGCAATCCAGCCCTGCAGGGATCTATGCAAGTTGAAAATGGAGACACGGGACTCATCATACGACGGGTCGCATTTAACGAGGATCTTGATTATTCAAATCTATTTTAGTCATTAAATACTTTTAACAAATTTACTGTGGCCCTTGAAAAATTGTTCAATTACAGCTGTTTCATAGCTAATTTTCACAGTGTGTTAATTTGGGTGCGAAGGGGCGTTCGGTTTTCTTGCTTTTCGTCGAGAAAAATTGTAATTAGGTGAGTTCGCTTCTTGTTAATTTCGTCAGGCAAAAATGTAACTACGACCCTAATCAAACAACCGAACGAAGTCGGATTTCGAAATTATAACTTAGAGAACGTCATCAACTTAGTGTAATTATTTCATATTAAATGAAAAAAAAATTGGTCTGAATTTCATATTAAAATTCAAAAGGCGAAAAAGATGCCACCTTTTCTTCGTTCCCAGCCAAAATGAATAGATTAGTACTGAAATCTATGTGCTCATAAGTGGCTGCTGAATTCCTCGGATGTTTCGAAAAAAAACAAATTCCTCGGATTGCATATCCTCTTTTTGGGCGGACCACGGAAGAATATATTGCATTGGTTACGTCCTCTCGCGGTACGTTCTTTTTCCATACTTATCAAAAACAGGGTTCCTTCTTCCCTTTTTCCTTCAATTCAAAGATTCTCCTCTTTCTATCTTTGTTTTGGCAACAAAAAATTGGGGGAAAAATAAAATAAAATCAGCACGTGACAAGGCACGAACACAGTGCAATGCTAATTAGTAATTGCCTTTCTATGGTAAACCGCTAGCGATTAATGACTAATGAATCGCTCCTTTTCTGATAAAATAAATTTTAAGATTTACGCTCACGTTTTAGGCGAATAAATATCATTTTATTTGAGGACATCGTGCAAATAGGAAAAAATTGTTTAAAAAGTCATAAACATATTGCATTTTTGCCAATTCAGTCCTAAACTTTTTGCATTTATGCTAATTTAGTCCTAAGCCGTCGACCGGCCGGCCAAAATAATATTTTTTTAAATATTTTTTGATTTTTTAATTAATTTTTTTAATTTTCTTCCTTCTTCTTTTTCCTTGGCTTGCTGTTGCAAGTGGCTTCCTTCGTTGCTGGCTAGCTCACCGGCCACTGGGCGAGGACTGCGAAGCCCTCGCCGGCCGCTGGCGAGCCCTTGCTCGATGTTGCCCAGATTTTGGCAACGCCGAGTGAGGGCCGTGACCCTTGCCGACGGCTGGCGATGGCTTCGCGACCCTCGCCCAGTGGCCGACGAGCTCCAATGACCCTCGCCGACTAGCTCACTAGCCAAACCAGCAACGGAGGAAGCCAAGGAGGACGAAGGA
>BCNH02000001.1:25818640-25839646 GCA_001662345.2 Metrosideros polymorpha var. glaberrima
GATGGAATTGATAAAATTAAAATATTTATGACTGAATTGACAAAATTGCAATAAGTTTAGAACTTTTTTGACAATTTTTCTTGTAAATAGTTAGGTAATACCGGATGCGATGGGCTTTCTTAATGGATCGAGTAAGACGAGAGTTGAAATTCGAGCGACTCGATCGTGATTGTTTGTATACTTTGTGGTCTATAAAAGATAGAAGAATTCGTGCCGCGCGCCTCGTCCCAAAAAGCAAATCTATTCCTTATTCCTTAACCAAGAGATTACCTAACCTATTTATTTTTTAGTGCGGAAAAGATATGAAGGGAGAGCAGAATTATATAAAATGTGTTATAGTGGAGCTCTTGATTTAGAATACTTCGGATGTGGCGTGTAGAACGGCGTCACCCGCTCCAAGATGTCCCCACTAAAAGAAGAAGTCGAATTTAAATTTGCGGCCGAGTTTTTTGAAAAGTCTAATTTCAGCTAATTTCATATGCCGTCGATCCAGAAAAGCTTATTTTAACACGAGGAGACAGATAGAAATTTACCTATTTAGTGAGATGTAGAGGCTTTTTCCCTACCATGCCATCCATTGGTTTCGACAAGAGTATTACTTTAGTTCCCCGCTCACCCGCTTCGATAATATTTTCTTTTTATAATTTTATTTCTTGGACTCGAATTTATTTATCTAAAATAGACTTAATTTGTTATATATGCTCTTATACGAAAGGAAGAGACTTTCCTACTTTTTAAGATTACCGCTTCGCTTTTTATTTTTATTTTTATTTTTAAATATCGTATTATCTAATCTTAATTTGCATAAATATATATTAACCGTGGACAAAATTGCAAGTTCAGAAGATTCTAAAAGACTCCATACAGTTGCCACTTATTTTATTGTTTCCATCTCTTTTCATTTTTCTATCCTCATTTCTTCTCAACTCCATATATTTAATTTTACATGATTTAAGAGATTATAAATCAAATAAGAACCTTCCAACCATTTGACAATTTTGCGCGTGCCGGAATTCTAGTACCAAAATTTACGATCAGACGCAATCGATTGACATGGAAAATATCGGTGGAATGATGGGATTACACATGACTTTTGGGCCATGATGTCGATCTCATATGCACATAGAAAAATTCCCCGTTACTTCAAATTTTTAGACCTAGGAAATGACTCAATTTAGTCGGGGGTGGAGTCACTCTCTCCCTTTGCATGTGTGAATGTGAAACTGAAAAGGAAAGGATGTTGCATGTTATAAGTCCGACTTGTACCTAAGCCAATATTGGGTGGTCCGTAGGGGAAAAGAGATTCGCCTAGAAAATTAAGGTCAAGGATGCCTCCAAAAGAAGGAAACCTGGCCCCGATGTAAATAAAATAAGATAAATAGAGAAGACAGCTAGATACGACAAGGGTACTTAAATTTCGAGCTTAGTGAAAAAAGTAGGATTAAAAGGAGGTTAAGGAAGTAGATTTTTCCTATGTAAATGCTGCCAAAACCAAGAGGGAAGGGAGCTATCGATCTTTGGCCTTACTCATTCCGAGGTTTGTGGAGGAGTTTCCCCGGGGAAGGGATGGTGTTTAATGAACGTTATCTGGAAAATGAGCATTCTTTGATTCTATTTCTTCTCTAACATATTATTTTTTTTTTCGTATTTAGATGAAACCCGAAACAAATAAGGATTTTCAGATCAGCTTGGAAGCTAATATGGCAAAAATGAAATTCGAAAATGACCATTTTCTTTGGGTTTCTCTCTTCGTGTTAGCAATTAGAATGAGATATATTTTAGGACATGGCACGTTACAACTTCAACATAGGAAATCATGATGAAATGAAACGTGGATCATAAGATGTGTTGGATTCAAATAAAAAAAAAAGTACCAAGCTTGGTGACATCGCCAGCGGGTCGGGTTGACTCCAAGCCCACGGACCAAACATCTACCGCCCAGAAATTGCTAAGAAAACATTGACTAGCTTGTCTTTGAGGACTAGACTTGTGCGCTCATTTCCTGAAAATGTTAATTTCACCCACAAATATGATTTGCCATCCGGAATCCATGCTTCTCTCATGCTTAATACTCGCCGTGCGTTGCTGCAATCTATCAGTTTCTCCTCCATCCGTGACCTGTTTGACGAAACACCTGACAAAGATTGGCATTTGCCAGATGACCTCTTTCCCCGAGTTCTTGGTTTTGTCAAAACGTCCACCGTGAGAGGTGATAGAGAAGGTGTCTCAGTTGCCCATTGTTCGGCCCTCAAGATTGGGGCTCTCCCTCACTTGCCCATTGCAACCTCTTTGCTCATGGCCTGTTTATGGCCGCAGCCGGCGAGGTCATGGTGAGGCTAGCCTTGACCAAATTTGGGCAAGGTGGCCTCTCCAGCGACCAGCAAGAGCCTAGTGTCCCACGCTAGCCACAATAAAAGGGAAAAAAGAAAAGAAGGAAAAGAGAAAAAAAGGAAACAGAAAATAACAAATTCAAAAAAATAAATTAAAATATTATTAAAAATGTCCACATTAGTGTTGGCCATACCACGTCAAATGACTAGTGCCCACATCAGCGATTTCAGTCAAAATTGACTGGATAGAAACAATTGATAAAATGTAAAAATGTTTATAATTCAATTGACATAATTAAAAGGGTTTATGATTCAATTGGCAAAAATTCAATAGGTTTTTGGTAATTTTCCCGTCCCCCTTCATATCCAACTCCCTGCGTCTATCAAGGAAAAAGAAGGGTTGTTTCGGTTGATTGGAATCGACATTAGTTAGTGTGACCTAGAAGAGAAGAAAATCAAATGAGCAGAATACACGGAGACTCGAAAGCATGACAACTTGGTACCATATGGGCAGCTTTAGCAAGTTGAACAAGAAGAGTGGAGATTAGTTAACTTTGTGCACGGCTATGGGTGAGGCAATTTGGAGTTAGAATTAAACTTCTATAATGTAGCCCTAATTATTTTTGTAGGATGATGCTCGGTACAATGACTTGGGAGGACAGTGTTAAAAAAATAGTAAAACCGATTTTCAAGAAAAGTCCTAGTTGGACTTTGTTTCCTAAACCGACTCTATCACCGACTCCAGTTTGAAGAGTTTGCTTGCTGGATAGCAAGCGTGCAGAACATGGGAATTGCTTTCATGTTGAAGTCGGTTAGTAGAGGTGTTGGAATTAGACAAGGAAAAGAAAAGAAAAACTTAATTGTGGGCTTGTTGCTTATCAAGGAGAATTATAAAAAAAAAATCCAAGCCTATTACAATTGTGCCAATTCAGTCTTAAATTTCTCTCTTTTTGCTAATTGAGTCTTAAATTGTTTGCATTTGAGTTAATTTAATCCATCTGGCCAATCTTGGCCAACCGATCCTGATGTGGTGCGATCGACACTAACGTGGACAATTTTTAATAATCTTTTAAATATTTTTTTGATTATTTATTTATTTACTTTTCTTTTTCTTTCCTTCTTTCTGTAGCTGGTCACCAAACCTCGGCGATTGACCAAAGGCAAGGGCCAACGAGGTCGACCATGCTAGCCTTTGGCGAAGCTCCCCCTCGCCAGCCACAAGTGAGCCTCATCGTTGCTGGGCAAGGTCGAGCCTTGCTAGATTTGGTGAGGTTGCCCTCGCCGTGGCCAGTAGGGGCGAGCTTTGCCATAGGCCAATGAGGTCGACCTCGTCGGCTAAAGGAAGAAGGGAAGAAATAAAATTATTAAAATATTAAAATATTATTAAAAATTATCCACGTCAATACTGGTCGGATGGACTGTATGTTTAGGACTGAATTGATAAAAAGAAAGTTTAGAATTGAATTGTCATAATTGCAATAAGTTAATGACGTTTTTGGATAATTTTTTTTGCTAATTGGCTGAGAGAAAGAGAAATCGAACTTTAATTTGTGCTGGACCTGCTTGAATTATAGCAAGCAAACTTTGTCTGGTTGATGTCTCATTATGATGGACATCGGGGTTGGTAGCAAGTAGCCAAGTGGATTAGTAGCGGCCGACTTTCACAGGTTGTGACGTGGTCATCCAAAAAGATGAAAGTCTTCAAGGTGAAAATACTTAGCCTCCCTCAACACCTGCGTTACTGTCCCACCGCCGAAACATCTCCGATCAAAAGAGGTTTGAGTTCGTAACAACTATCTGCAAGAGATTTTTTTTTTTATGGCATTTGATTCAATATGCGAAGTTTTCAATATTCATCTTCTTTGATATTTGGAAGAGCTTTATCTTTTGATGAAATTGCAATTTAATTTTCCGATCGATTTTGATATGAAATTACTGACTTGGAAGATCAGTTATCGCCGGCCGTCCTACATGATATAGTTGGTGTATGACTGTAGACCAACTTAAGCAAAATGACGCCATATTACTTTATTTCTTTTCTAGTTTTTTTTTTAAATTTCTCTTCTTTTTATTGTTTATCTTTTTCCACCATCTTTCATC
The DNA here is from genome assembly GCA_001662345.2 of Metrosideros polymorpha var. glaberrima. Lineage (NCBI taxonomy): Eukaryota > Viridiplantae > Streptophyta > Magnoliopsida > Myrtales > Myrtaceae > Metrosideros > Metrosideros polymorpha. The sequence goes on from BCNH02000001.1 coordinate 25,823,071, forward strand.
TCTGTTCTTCATTAGAGAACGCCGGTCTTCAACCTCTGAGAACTAGGGGTGTGCAAAAGCACTAGGTTCACCGGGTGTCCTATATATGTGGTTGTTTCTTATTGTGCGGAAGTTGAGTTTTTTTATTTGTATGTTTGTTGTTGAATTTTCCTACTTCATGTTTTTCTTGAATCTTAAATCCAGATTTTTCTACGTTTTTTTTTTCCTTTTGGTGAAACTCAATCTAGTATCGGATCAGCTGTTTGCCTGAACAAGTTATAGGCCATATATCTAACATCTAAAGAAGCACAAGCCACTCGTGTTTTTGCCTGGGTACTCCTCTGCTCACTGGTTGAGCACTTAATTGAAAATGTGTACTCTCGATGTGCACCTTCCATTCATTTTTTCCTCAATATCAAGGACATCACTTTTAAGAGAAGTTGAAATTTTTCTAGAAAAGGGATTGCCAATTTTGTATAATGTAACTAATTTTATCATTAATATTCAGTTATGATACTCAAGTGATAAAATTATGGTACTTAAATGAATGTCGTACAAATAATACTAAAGCAAAACCTTTCTCATGCATATTAGTATGATTTTGATAAGACAATTTTCTATTTTGAGATATTACTTATCTTGTTGGTGTTTTTAACGGAATTCGATGTTAACCAAAATTTTGCCTTTGATAACTTTTCTATCCGTTGTCCAATTAACTCAATTATTTTATCAATTGGAAAGCTTGAGATTCAATCTCTTTTCAATGGGATTTGATTTCATATTGATTTGATTACATATAGTTTTTAGAGTTATGGTTAGTACTTAACTAGTTCTATATTTCATGGTGTCTGCGCTTCTCGATCACCCCACCACTTCTCGACCATGTGTGGCTATGTCTAATGGTGGCCTCCTCCGCTCACGCTCCGATGCAAGTCAAGAAAAGGAGTTTGACATGAAGGGAGTTGGTTGAGACCGGGTGAAAATCATGCTCGTTTATGTTGCATGACTATGGTAAATATATAAATATATAGATGTGTTTGTTTTATCAAGTTCGCATAGCCTTCTAGACCACCCCATCTCTTCTCCTATGGCTAGTGCTGTGCGCCTACACTTCAATACTTTGGACAAGGCCAAAAAGGACTCGACAAAGTCCAACGTAGTGTGAAAACAAGGTGAGTAATACAATTTATTTAATCTTAGGGTACGTTTGTTTCCTGAAAAATGAGTGATTTAAGAAATATTTTTTAGAAAAATAATCGCTTATATTGCATACAAAAATAAATTAATGGAAATTTTTTTCATCACTTACGAAAATAGTTAAGCATAGATTGTTATCGATAATGAAAATATATCCCGTCAACTAATTTTTTTAAACAATATAAGCAATCACGGATTAAGTTATGATACTCTAGTGATTCAAAAAAAAAAATTATGGCCCTCGAATTAGTACCATACATATATTATGATACTTAATGATTGGAAAAAAGTTATGGCATTCAATTGAGGCCGTATAGAAGTTGTGACACTTATGGTTTTATTTTCCTAATGTCATTATCTTAGACACTTTGTTGAGATGGAATTCTTTGTTAAATTTTTTACTTGTAAAAATTATACTAATGCAAAACCTTTCTAGTTCATTTTGATATATTTTGGTAGGACAATTTTCTATGCTGAGATATCACTTATCTCGTTGGTGTTTCTAACGGAATATAATGTTATTGTGCACCATGTTAGTTATTGACCAAAATTTGACTGTTGATAACTTTTTCATCCGTTGTTCAATTGACTCAATTATTTTATCAACAAAAAACTCGGGAAAATAGGCAGTGTTGGCAATGACTTCCTACCAAGATGTTCACGCCGTTACTTCCTACCATTATTTTGACGATTGCGGTCAACTGCAGCGAGTGGAAATAGGCAGTGTTGGTAATGACACTAAGCAAAAAATGTGGGCCATGTTGGAATTGGCCGGACTCAAGCTCAAGCAACCAAAGATAACCTTCACCTTACCATCTCAATGATCTTTTATATTTTTAGGGTCATACTGACCTATTTATCTGTAAGCACTTATTTATTCACTTAATGATCTTTGTTTGTTTTTTGATTAGACTGACTTATTTATCTGCAAGCAATTATATTTTCACCGTAGTTCTTTTTCACCTTAGCATTGCTCTCTCTCCTCTAATCAAAACAAAGATTATGGTCACTCAAGCAATTATTAAAAAAGTACTTTGTCATACGTGATAAATGGGAGTGTATTTACCTCGTAAATTAGGCGAAACTCATTCCTGACGTAGAAAAACATCAATCACATCCCTAATTCCTTCCCTAATTCCTTACATCAGGGATGATATTGTAAGATGGAATGTTGTACAAAGTCTTTCAGGCAAAGTTGGTGGAACAATTGATCTACTCTCATCGTGAACATCTAGCAAATAGTTCTCCTCCGTCAATGGTTTGAATCTTTTGAAAATTATTTTACGGTTGTCGGTGACCCAAAGCAACAAGTAATGTTGCAAAGAACTACAAATGCTCTATTGAATTCTGCTGGAGCCCGTTTCTAGTTCAACTAGAGGTGGACCCGTTTCTACAAACTAGTGGGCTATCCCTGTTTCAGGATGTAAGCCGATCCACTCCAAAATCGATCACCCCTAATATTAAAAAAGAAACAAACTCCACCTTGCCTATCATGATAAAAAAAAAACCCACCTTCATTTTTTTTAATTAAATTCTGACACCCAATCTCATTCAAATCCAAAAAAATCACCTCCTCCTCTTGAAGGAAAATTTACAGCCACTTACTAGGCGAATTTGTTATTTCAATCTCGATTCTTTATCTCTAGATCTACTTAAGCCTCCCACCCAGGTTCGCAATCAGAATTTTTACTCTCATCATTGGGTTTCTTATCCCCTCTCGAATTTGATCTCCTCCATGTCCAAATTTTGTGGGTCGCAATTCCCATCTCAAAATTGAAATTGCTGGTCCAAGCTTCCACAATTATGCAAATGCGAACCATGCAAACGATATTTTTATTTAGGGGTTGAGTTGATCCTTAATTTTTTTTTATGTAATAAATGGTTAAATATGGTAGCTAAAATTTAGATGTCAAGAATAAGTTAGAAGACAACGGTGACAAATCAAAACCCAAAGCCTTAGGAGCATATCATGACTTTTTAAGGAAATGAGCAGTATAACCATTAGGCCCAGGGCTGTTCTCTCCTATCACAGCCCAAACAGTGCTTTTTAACCTCGGTTTCAGCGACAGGCTCAACCAACAAAGCCTTAGGAGCATCGGTCAACTTAAAATTTTAAAAAAGATTGAAGCTCTTGAACTGGACAACCAGCACAGAAATTGTCTTCATTGCCAAGTAAGTTCTGGCAAAACGCCACAGCTTCCCTCTTAATATCTTCATGAGTGGTAAGCCTGTTTCCATATGAATCATAAAGAACTCGAGTAGTGCTTCTAAAGAACTTTGCCTTCCAAGGTTGAAGGTCTCCCAATTGAAGCCAAGATATGCGAGATTTCTACCTACGGAATGCCTCCTTAGTAGCCTTAAGCCGAAGAAGCTCAGTAGATAAAATCTTGCAAATAAGCTCAATTATACCAAAAAGTAGGCCATTTTGAAGAACACTGAGTTCAATCTCCTTAGTTATAACTCTGTCACAGATATTCCCATTATGCTCTTTATTCAACTTCTTCAGCTCCCGTATCAATGCTTCCAACTTGCTGCATGGTATATACATAGGAACACCAAAAACATATTGACTCCAAGAATTTTTCACAACATCAGGGAATAGAGGACGCTCAGTCCAAAAATTGGAAACTTTGAATGGTTTTTAACACAGAATCTGGAGACGGAAGAAGCTGCAGATACTAGCACTATGATAAGAAACAATGTCGGGAGAAATGGATTTGACTACAAACATTATCTCAGTTTGGGTGTTTTAATGATAAGACTTCCAATCGTGTTTGAGTAATAAAAATAAAAGTGATAATCATGGACTTTCGATTGGATGGCAAGAAAAATCCACGGTAAATTCTAGGAATCCAAAAATCAATTTAATAAAGGGATATATATATATATATATCCTTTTCAACGGTATAAATTTTTTCATAAAAAGTTTTTTGAATAAACTTTGATTTTGGTTGAATCGTTTTTTGAGGAGGGTTTGCCGTTGGCCTAATAACCACCTCACTCGAAATTCTTTTTAATGGGGAAGGACATTGTACCTGTTCCGTGGAGGCTAAATCCTTGATCAAATTCCTTTGCAGTTCCTGCAAAGTTTCTTTTGGCAAAATAGCCATTAATTTATCAATAGGAATGGCAGAAAGATTTTCTGTTTTAATGGGGAATTGCTTAGAAGTAGAGGCTTGCTCTGATTTAATTTGGAGAGGCTTATTTAAATTGGTTCCTGTCTGGGCTGCTTGAAGCCAGCTGGAAATTGGAGTCAATTTGATTGGTTTTGGGTCAGAGGCTTGGGCCTTGTCTCTGGTTTTTGAAGGCATGGTTGTGATCCCTGAAGAAATTCCCTTGTGAGAAAATCGGGTAATGAATTTGAAGAACCATTAATGAACTCAATATCAAATTCGAAAACAGAAAGTATAGCTTGCCATCTGGCAAAAATCTGTTTTGAAGCAATATTTAATACATCCTTTTGTAAAACATCCTTTGCAGACTTGCAATCAATTCTTAATAAGAATTTTTGATTTAATAAATCCCCTTGAAATTTGGAAATGGAAAGGATTATGGAAAGAATTTCTTTCTTAATGGTAGAGTAGTTTTGTTGAGTTTCATTCCAATGTTTTGAAATAAACTGAACAACTCACTCTTTATCATGTACTCTTTGTTTGAGGATTCCTCCTTAACCTAATTCTGAGGCATCTGTTTCCACAATTTTAAAGGCAGATGAATCAGCTAAGTGTAAGCAGGGAATTTCTTTAACCATGAATTTAATCCTTCTTACTGCATCAGTATGGAATGTCGTCCAAGGAGAAGGATTTTTCTTCAACCTTTGGTGTAAAGGTTTGCAAATCATATTTATGTTGGGAATGAAATCAATTATGTAATTGAGGCTTCCCAAAAACCTTCGTAGCTGAGTTTTGTCTCTTAATCCATCAGGGAATTTATCAGCAAATTGAATTAATCGATCAATGGGGATTAAGTTCCAAGATGAATGTGATGGCCTAAGAATCTGATTCTTGTCTGGAATAGCAGAATCTTAGTTGGGGATAAAGCTAGACCATTTTGCTTTGTAATTTTGAAAAAATGATTTATGTGCTTGAAGTGAGAATCAATGGTTGGAGAATAAATTAGGACATCATCAATATAGACAATGATGAAATTTGAATAAGGATTAAAAATGTCATTCATTATCTTTTGAAATTCTGAGGGGACATTTTTAATCCGAAGGGCATAACATTCCATTCATATTGACCAAATAGGACAGAAAAGGCAATTTTGTAACGATCTTTTTCATTGATTTGAATTTGCCAAAATCCTGATTTCATATCAAATTTTGAAAAGACTTTTGCACTGTATAACCTATTAAGAAGGTCTTTCTTATTAGGAATCGAATATCTTATCCATTATATATATATATATATAAGTGGATATTTTGAGCAAAAGGATCATGTTTAATGAACAAGCACCGAACAAGAAAGAATATGTTGTTATTTTCTAATAATATCATTAATCAATCATAGTGTCCCTGTTATCTCGGGATCCATTGATCGGAACAAAAAAGAACAAGAATCAACTTCAAAAAAGCAATAAAACTTTTGACATACACAACGCACTGAGATTAAATAAAGATAAAGTCTTAAATCTGAAGGGGAAAATATGAACCCAAGAGAAACCATATTATTCATTCGATGGATAAAAAGTCTCAAAGGCGATAGGGACCAGTTTAGGTGGAGATCCTATTCAGAGGACCAACCCCGCCCTGACACGTCAAGATGGTCTACATTAAAGTCTTCAAGGTTCGGACAAAAGGCCGCCTCCTGTCCGGCTCCAGGAGGTCGACCCCGTGAAAACCGCCCTCTGTGAAATCGCTCACCACATTCACTCCCTTCTCTTTCAACAGTTTCGCTAGCTCCACCTGTCGATCGATCAACAAGTCTCCATCGCAGCCGGTGATCAGTAGCCTCCACCCCAGCGACCTCATCTTATCCACCCCTTCCGAGAGCTTGGAGCCACCGTCTACCACTGGATTACAGTACTCGTGGTCCCGATCAACCCCAATCGGCAGCGACAGCTCCCACATGAGATCGCTGAGCACCAGCGGCATCCTCTGGTTGTTCGCCAGCCTCAGCTCCGACGGTGTCCGCTGGGTGCCGCCGAGGAAGGGTTGGTGCAGTATCAGCCCTCGGATCTTCAATGGCTCAAGTTCTTCGTTCGACGCGGATGCGCGGAGCCCTGCATGGAAGGCCAAGTTGCCCCCGGCGCTGGTGCCCATGAGATAACACGTGGAGAGATCGGCGTGATCCATGAGCCACTCGTCTTGGGCGGTTTTAACCCAGTGCAGCGCCTCGACCGCGTCGTCGTACGCCATGGGGAGCCGGTGCTCCGGGGCGAGGCGGTACTCCACTGACACGACGACGGCGGAGAGCTCGCTCGCCAGAGTGACGCAGAACTCGTGGAATATCGTTGAGGCCGCGCTGCAGATGATGAATCCTCCGCCATGGTAGTAAACTATGAGGGGGAGTTTCTCCTCCGAGCACGACCGAGCATGGTGAGGTAGGAAGATCCTGACCCAGGTATTGTGTGAGGAGTTGATGGGGACGTCCTTAGAGAGAACGGGAGTGTTGGGCGGGGTGGGAACGGGAGTGGTGGAGGTTTCCGGCATGATTAAGCGGCTGCGGTTGAGGGTACCGTCGGGATTGAGGGTGATCTGGAGATATTCCCAAGGGTTGACGGTGACATTGGAGGGTGCAGCTTTTGTTGACATGGTGTTAAGCATTGACCATCGCATGGGACGGACAAGGCATGAGGGGATTCTTATATACTCGTGGCTTGTGGTGTTTGTGTGTGTTTGCAACCTTGGGGGCGGCTAAATGTAAATAATGGAGCGATGCTTTCTCAATTCACCCAGCGTCAAAACAAGCAGATAAGGACGGTTTTAGCACCCTTAGAATGCGACCTTGATTGAAGTTCTGCGGGCTCCAATCATCACAGCGCAGAGCAGGTAGGCTGTTAAATCACCGATGGCGACACCCAAGATCTAAAAGATTTAAAGTTCGTTGGACCTTCGTGGTGGTTCCATTTTATCTGACACAACCTCGTCCCTCTGTCTCTCCAAGGCAGGTGATTTCTTGTCGAGTGTGAAGAGAACCAGAGGCAGAAAGTACCAACATTGGAGCACAGCGAAACATGGATAGATAAAATTAATTACCGATGGAGAGTCACTTATTGAAATATATCCCGAGTTTGAGCCTATCAAATAAAATTCGATTTGAATAAAGTAAAGTGCATGGACTCTTCTTGGTCGTGAAATAAAATTAAAAGGAGGGGTACACAAATCATATGTTCCTGATAGTGTAGTCGGCCAAGGAAAAGATAAAATAGGAAAGTCCAAGTTCGGATTTTGTTGACCGTATATCTCTTGGACTTTGTTTCCAATTTGATGCGGCTATCTTCACGATTAAAAGCTGCACTTCCTCCTTTCATTATAAAAAAAAAAAGCTGCACTTCCTCGGACGGTGGGTTTAATATAATATTTCCAAAATTTGTGTTTTTACATGCCTTTTTAAATGTTGATGTGCGCAAGAGTTAAGCCCTGTTTGGTTCAGCATTTCAAATGGCCTTTGAAATTATAAAGTTCCTTAGCCAAATACAATCCTATTTGGCAACTTTTTTTACTCACTTTGAGGAAATGCAATCCCAAAGTCCCCTAATCTAATGCAAGGTTGAAGGTGCTTTGCAAACTTGCAATTTCGGAATGCAAGTCCCAGGTTTGATGAAAATATGGAGACTTCCTATTTTACCCTCATTTATTAATCATATTCCATTTTTACCCCCTTTTAAAACCCTAAAAAAGACCCCTCTTCTCTTTCGCTTCTCTAGATCGCTCTAGGCTCGAGCTTTCTTGACTCCAAGCTCGAGCGCCTCTTCGTTTCGCGCAAGCCATCTTCTCCTTCAGACCTTTCTCTCGTCCACTGCCATCTTCTCCCCTTCCAACGATCGTCTGATGCAATTCTCTGGAGTTGCAAGCCATCTTCTCCTTCAGACCTTTCAACTCTTCTTTTGACAGGTTGTTCTGTCGTCTTCTTTCTGGGATGTACTTCAATCAAGGCCACTTTCTACACATGATAAAACCGTTTTTATCCGCTTTTGGCCCTTGGAAATGAGAAAATATCAATCGATTCGATAAATTTAGTAGCCCACAAGGCTGCAAACCACATGGCGCGCACACACACTACAAAGACACGAGGATATAAGAATCCCCTTTGGCCTTGTCCCTCCCATGCAATGCTCAATGCTTAACACCATGTCAACTGAAACTGCATCCCCCAGTCTCACCGTCAACCCTTTGGAATATCTGCAGATCACCATTAATCCCGATGGCACCCTCAACGGCGACCGCTTCTTCTTTCCGGACACCGCCGCCACACCTGATCCCACCCCGCCCACGGGTCCAGTCCTCTCCAAGGACGTCCCAATCAACCCTTCCCACAAAACTTGGGCCAGGATCTTCCTACCCCACCATGCACGGTCGTGCTCGGAGTAGAAACTCCCCCTCATAGTTTACTACCATGGCGGCTGCAGCCCGGCCACAAACATATTCCACGAGTTCTGCATCACTTTAGCGTGCGAGCTCTCCGCTGTTGTTGTGTCGGTGGAGTACCGCCACGCCCCAGAGATCAGATTGGTCTTGTTGATAGACAGGCCTCGAAATACCATATATATTGTCAAGACCACAAATATTAGTAACTGCAAGATTATTAACTTGGTTGATAATTGATTATGGATTGTTTGTGTCACTTTGGCTTCTAGTTGGGAAGGTAATAATAGGAGGAAGGTTTGGGTGAAGATCAACTGATTTTCTTGATAAATTGTGTTAAAAGAAATCCCCCATTGAAAAATTGATGTGATGTGGAGCAATTGTGTACATATTTTTAGTTCCCGTAACGTTTTCTTGTCACAGCATTTATTTCTTCACCAATGTAGTTTTTTTTTTTTCCCTGGTTGAAAAATAGAACTTGGCAATGCGTGAATTTTAAGACATATTTTAGCAAGCTATGTAGATTTTTTTTTTTCCATTTACAGATATATATATATCTATAAAATATATGTGTGTATGTTAGTGGGGGTCTATGCAGGTGAAAATATTATTCTGCTAAGGCTAGTTTTTACAGGAGGTCAAATAAGACATCCTAAGTAAGCAGAAAGAGTAAAAAACTTGTTTTAATCCAAAGTTCATGACACAACCACAAGAAGCTCTTTGTTTCCCCATCCCGCTGGGCGGGATCAAATCGGTAGATGGTTAATCAATCCCCCTACTCCTTCAAGTCTTCAACTGATATCAGATTTCCAGGAGACATGAACTAGCGAGAAAGGATAATTCTTCTCGTAGAAAACGATGGTTGGACTCTTCTTATGCGGTTAGCTGTTCAGAGCAACACTTACAGAGTCTCACCATGTCTACGGCCTTTGACTGTCTCATCACCAATTCAAACACACCCTAATTCCAACCACTCCTCAATGATCAATGGCTTTACTTCACCAGAAGGGCGAATGCAACGACTTCAAATACCTCTGTAATTGCACATATTTTTTTCAATTAAGAAACTAATACTTGGTATGATTGTCACGAGTCCATCCAATTCACATCACCGAAGAATAAAAAAGTCCATGCTTGAATAAATAAAAAAAGGCTAATGAGAAAATTTGACTTTCCTCCTCTTGGGTCTAGCGTTGAAAATAACATTGGAGAAAAGATGAAAATTAACAAAATGAAATTTTCTTTCCCCACACTTTCTCTAGCTCATGAAATCTCTTCAGAACAACAATAATTTCAAATAAGTGAATAATCTACGGTCTAGCCAGAGCTTCTTATAGATTAACTGATGAAAAATTGGATAAAGATAGAAATTCAAACTACTGTTATCAAATCACTATGGTTGTATCACCTCAAGCAAGACACAAGTTTCACAAAATATTAATTAATGGTGCTGCGCTCACCCCGAGAGCATCTCCTCCGAAACCAAAAACATTAGATGGATAAAATCTTGTTTTGGTCCATTCTTTCTCGCTCTCTCAGATTTTTACTCTGTCTCTTTGTAGAGCGCGGGAGTCTAGCGTCCCGACCTCCATTTCGGTTAGGACAGTAAGAAAATGAGGAATCGAATGAGTAGGCGTTGCGTTCGCGACGATTGGCCATTGATGCTTGTTGTAATTTTTCGTGAGTATTAATTATGAAATTTCACATAAATTTTCATATCTCCTATGGGCATTGCCAAAATTGTTTCCAAGTCCACTATAGATAAGATTCACAAGTCGATCATTTATGCTTTGAATTACCCATTGAGATAAGTGATGAGATGAAGAGATTCCATACTAATCAATTCAAATCTAAAAGTGAGATATATATTGAGGTGATCATATATTCTACTTCAGTGAGCTACTCATTCTGATAATAGATTAGGTTAAGACTGATCACAATCATCTTAAAAATAACTACTCGATACGATTCATATAAGTTATCCATCTTTCAAAGTTTGTATCTATTGATAAGGACCAGTAACATAAAAGGAAGTTTCACCTTATATATAGATCTGTGGGCTCTTCAACTTCGCACCCAACTCTTTGAGCATCCATGGATCTTGCTAGTCGTCTCGAACGAGCCTTCGATAAGCTTCACTTGTTCGATAAGCAGAATTTTAGAATTCGATATAAACTGTCTGCCAAGTGAGTATCACAATTCTTTAGTCTGATTTTTTTTTTTGGCTCTCATGTATGTTCTTTTATATCTTCAGCCAACAGGAACGCCAGTATGCTGAAGCAAATGTAACCGCGGCCCGGAATGAGCTGAATGAGATCATCGATTTGATCAAGATGCATGAAGTTTTAGTCCTGTATACGGTGGAGGAAACAAGGTTATTCACGCATTTACTGCCGGAACACTTCAAAAATCGCGGTATCCTCGATCGTGTGGTAATCGGCAAGGTTGGCGACGAAACCGGGTGGAGGATCCGCCTCCTGCTGGTAGAGGCTGGACTCAAGCAGGGCGACCAGAGCTTCTTCCACTTCCCGGCCTAATTATTTGCAAAATACTTTAGTTTCTGCAAATGCCATGCGTTTTCTTGTCACTGCATTTATTTCTTCACCAATGTAGATTTTTTCTTTTCCCGGGTCGAAACTCAGAACTTGGCAATGCATGAATTTTAAGACATATTTCAGCAAGCTTAGTTTTTTTTCCATTATAAATAAATAAATATATATATATTGCTATTACTGAGTTTTATGTATCTCGCCCCTACCCCAATCCCCGTAGAGGGTGTCTATGCAGTAGAAAAGATTATTCTGCTAAGGCTAGTTTTTACAGGAGTCTAAATAAGACATCCTAATGTAAGCAGTAAGAGTAAAAAACTAATTTTATTGCATGACCCAACAACAATCTCTTTGTTTCCCCTTCCCGCTGGGTGGGACCACATCTTGAATCATTGAGCATTATTTGGTAGATGGTTAATCAATCCCCCTGCACCTTCAAGTCTTCAACTGATATCAGATTTCAAGGAGACATGAACTAGCGAGAGAGGATAATTCTTTTTAAAGAAAACGGTGGTTGGACTCTTCTTATGCGGTTAGCTGTTCAGAGCAACACTTGCAGAGTCTCACCATGTCTACGGCCTTTGACTGTCTCATCACCAATTCAAACACACCCTAATTCCACCCACTCCTCAATGATCAATGGCTTTACTTCCCAATATATGGTCGTAAGTTTAAGATACCTTGATCTTCGGTCGTATGATTTGAAGGTTCGGTATCAGTGAACCATTCTACGAATGCATAAAATCTACTCAAGAATTTTCCATTCTTGGACCGTTGTGAGTAAACCCTCTTCCATGCGAAGAAAAATGATTATTGTTGGAATGTTGGAATTGCTTTCCATTCTTGTTGCTTTTAAAATTACTTCTCTGACCGAAGAAAGCCATCCTGTGTTGAATTACACTCAAAGCTTTGCAATTGCAAAATCAAGTCAAAGAATATTGGCATTAGAGGCTTCGACATGGAGGTTCTAAATGAATTATATTGATCATCTAATCCATTCGAAACAAAGAGACCCTTCTTTTTGTCCACAAAGGGACATCCGATAGCAGATAACTCATTAAAGTATTTTTGAAAAGCACCAAACTACTCGTGAAGTGATGAAAAATTATTTCTATGACATTTTTGGATTTGTAGAAAAATTGAAACTTCATGTTCCTTAGATACCTTGGCAAATATGTTTTGTAAAACTAACCACACCTTAGCAGATGTTTTCAAGTCTACTACTTGAGCAAGAACTTCTTCGGAGAGCGTCCCAATGATCCATCCCCGCAATAAGCGATCTGACCTTCTCCATTGTAAAAACTCAGGATTTGTCACTTCCTCTAAGAGTCCAACTTCTTTTCCATAACTAGGGGAGGTGATTATTGTTGGACTCAGCATCTAGTACTTGCCATCAATGAATCCCACCAAATCTTGACTTTCAATTAGCGCAAGCATTTGCGCTCTCCAACATGAATAGTTTGTTTGTGTCAATTTCAATGACACAAAATTGCTAATGTTCAAAGACAAGGGGTATGGATACCTGGGGAAGATGTCGTTCAGGATTGATTTCTTTCAAAGATATGCTCTCATACCATAAAAGAACAAAGGTGTTTGATTCTTGATCTCAACGTACAATTGTTGAGATGATTTCCATTATACAAAGATATTACAAATTGCTACACCTAGTAAGGAAACAATACAACAATGGAAAATAATAAATTAAGAGATCATTATATTACAGAAGTTGTCAATTCCTTAATTCTAACATCTCCAAGAATCGGCTTGCGATTTTGATTGATATCTTCATATTCTTCTCCCTTGATTGATAAATCAGTGCCTTTACACCATTCAGAATTGATGTTGCGATTGTGGGCTTGCTCATGTTTTGCAGATACAAACTTCATCCTCTGATTTTGCTAAAACTGTCGGATTTGGGTTGGATAAAGTGCTCAATGTCTTGAGAATAAACAAGAATCACCCCCTTCAGCCGCATTTTGCTCCAACATATGATCCATGAAGATGAAAGTGCATTTTCACTATATATATATACACGCACAAGATGCATATTTATGTGTTTAAAGTAAAAGAAACCAATTTTTATTTCGCCTCAGATAATAAGTAAACCGAGATCAAACAATAGCATGTAAATTGGCTCCAAAATAACCGACAAATAGATGGACCCAAATTACAAAGTTGGTAGAAGGAGAGCGACTGATTTCCGAGGATGTCTTTAGTTCTTGCAAATCCCATCCAAGCAAAATAAAATAATTAGACTATTAAAAGGTGGGCAAACCCTTACTATGTAGCTATTTAATAAAATACGACCCCTTTGTTCGGTAATCATCGAAGATTCCTTCGGAGGAAATTTTCTGAGCAAAATGATTTTGATAGATTCAAAGGATCGTGCTTAAAAATTCCATATTGGTGTACCTTAATCGGAAAGGCCTTTCCATATAGGCTCTCAAGAAATGATCTTTGATCCCGACCATTTGTGTGGGGTATTCGACTTTGCTTGGGGGAAGCAAGTCTCTCACAACCTATGCTGAAAGCTATCAGGAGTGTTCGCGATGAATACAATATGGTCAATCTAAAAGGTCTTCTACGAGGATCGTGGTGTTGACTTGGTCATAGGCTTACATGCAAGGTTTGTACTTTCAAGGCTAAAAAGAAATTTCTATAACTTCCATCTCCATCGGGTACAAGTCAAGAACTTTGAAGACGAGAAAAAGATGATTGCTTTCACTCCTTCTAATGGTAGCTTCTTTCGTGAAATCTTCCTGTTTACATGAACTATCCCAATTAGAAGAGACTTTGGAAATGGTTGTAATGTTGGTTCGACGAAGGGCTCAAGAAGGCTCAGCATTTTCAAAAAGGGTTTAAGAGTTGGTGATTACCTTGTCATCATTACCAACTCATCGAAATTTAGCACTTGACTCTTGTAATCTAACATGTCTTGAGGATCCTCTGTCTAATCATTTTTCTTGCAGCACAAGAGCTTTGCTCTTTTCTAAATTGCTTTCGTGTTTGAACATATTTTTCTTTTCAAGCAAGTATGCTGCTTTTGATTGCACTTGGCTTTTTCTCCGGCATTGGCCTTACTTTTATTAGGCACACTGCTTTTTCATGCCCATAATTCTATATTTTTTTTTAGACTTTGATTTTTAGAACTTTCGAGAAATATTTCTTTTACGTCTAAGTCTATTGGTAAATCATATGCATTGCCCCAGTGTGGGGAGATAATCACCATCTTGGGTTTTGAAACGAAGATCCAAGCTCAAATTAGCTGATTAAGGGATATGGGTGATTGGGTAGAGAAACGAATGCTCTTTTTCACTTTAGGATGTTTCGAGCTTTCATGAGAATTCACTTGAAGTTATTGCAAAAAAGTTGATATAAGTGAATGCAATTAAATCTTTCTTAGCCTTTTTCTCCGAATAACTTTGAAACATAATCTCCTTTACCTGCCCCAGTGCGAGATGGTTCTTGATAGGGAAATTCGAAAAATTCTCCCAATTAGGCTGAAAACGGCTAGCAAGGGTTATATTTGGTGTTTTGGGCAAAGAAACAAAACGTCTTTCATCATTTCAACTTATTTATTCATTGCGAATAAACCCTCCATCCCAGAACATGGTTCTCATATTTCATTAAATCTAAGGGACGTGTTTGGATAAGGTTTGTCTTTCGTCATCCTAAGTGCTCCCACTTGGCATTTTTAACAATTTTCTTTTTGTTTTAAAAAACACTTGCTCAAAATGTCCTCCGAGGGGATCCTTAATTCAGGAAGCATGTGCCAATGCATGTATGTGCAATCAAAGAATGCCATTCAAATTTTCAATAAGAATTATATTTAAATTTCCCTCACTTTCATTCGAGATTCAACTCGAAAATATGTTGGGAGCTTTCTTCTTGAACAATTTTCTTTTGCTTGGTGCTACCCTTATGACAAAGTTTTTTTTTTATAGAGAAAGGGGATCCTACTTGCGTTGTGGTGACCACGTGACCCTCTATGCTCGTTCTTCAGATATCGACACTCCTTTAACTTCAAGCTTGTAACAGTAACTCCAAGGAGTATCTCAAATGATAGCAATTGTGCTCCTTCTTCTATGTTTTGACTTTCTCATTGGAATGATTAAATGCCTGCGACATAAACAGTTATGCATGTATGAAATGATATGCATGATGTATATGCCAAGTGACTTGAACTGCGTAGGAAATGGCTCTAAGGCCTTGATTTCATTCATGGAAAATACTTCTTGATTTTATTAGCATTTACATGTTTTGTCAGCTCGCAGCCATCCATTTCAACAAGAATTAAAGTACCACCCGGAAGAACTTTCTTGACAACGTAAGGTCCCTCGTAATTTAGTGTAAACTTGCCACGGGGGTCAGGATTAGTTGACCGAACTTTCCTTAACACCAAGTCATTAATTTCAAAGAGCTTGGGCGGACTTTTTGATTGAAGGACTTCACCACTCGCTTTTGGTAGCATTGGGGCGGACTTTTCAATTAAAGGACTTCACCACTCGATTAGGAGTTATAAGGGATGAAGAGATCACGAGATGTGTACGCAATTTGTGTAGTGCTAAAGCATATAGAAGCATGCACAACAGTTCGTATCAAAACATTGCTTCAATAACTCCCACATAACCATACATTCTTACACCTCCCTACCAAACAAATGGGTCAAAAAACACTCCATCCCTTATAACTCCTAATCTACATCCAACATTTAACACTTGGTTAATGGACTAACCTGGCTTTCCTCACAAGCGCTACCATGAAAACATGTTAGTTAAAAAATAATCAAGAATGTTTGGACACTTTAATTAATCAAATGATCAAGTTTTTCTGGGCCTAAGTCCTCTAAGGTCTAAATTGTTCCCAGCGGAGTCGCCAAGTTGTCGCGACCTAAATTATTAAAAATTCATAGGTTTAGGTCCATAAGGTTTAGAGGTATTGCCTTTCGATTTAAGTGCGGGTTGTCCCAAGCCCATACTTTACGCGACATTGGGAAAAGATTAATTTCTGAGGTTCAATTACTCCTAAAAAATACGCTCGAAAAAGGAGTCACCACTAGCTTATCGGGGTGGGCTAGAAACCAATCGAGACACAAGAGCATTGTTTCGATTCTTATGCAACCAGAGATCTAGGATCGAGGACTTTGTTATGCTAATTGCCTAATTAGCGCCATTTCGGTACCTAAACTTTGATAATTTGTCATTGGAGTGTCCAAACAATCTTTTCACTTTTCTTTTCCTAACAATCTATCTTAACTAAGCTAAAAAGGAAAAAAACAATCAATATATTGAAGTGCGCAATCAAATAAAATCGAAATGAAGTGCAC
>BCNH02000001.1:25839889-25856481 GCA_001662345.2 Metrosideros polymorpha var. glaberrima
CCCTTTTTAAAAAATAAAAACCCAAATTTGAACAAACCTAAGCCCAAGTCCACATCTATTTTTCATTTCCACTAACCTATTTTTTCTCATTCGGCCTACAACCTAATCGCCCGGCCCAAGAACCAAAAGAAAACCTAAAAAAATTGCAGCCGTCGGCCCTCCTATCGATGATGCAAGTCCGAATCCGGTCGGACCGTGCGTCTCCAACGATCATGAATTTTGGGATTAGACTTTGTAGCACTACCTACGTTCGATCCCCAACCCCCTCCTTTTCTTGTTTGCGCCTCTACTCATCACTGCCATGTTTGCCCTCGTTGCCATCTTCTTGTTGCCATCCATCATCAACACTAGCACTTGATCATGAATATCCATCCATCTCTCTCTGGATCTCTCGATGTCAGCATGCAAGGCCACAAGCTATGAGGCTCGACCTCTAATCGATCGTTTGTTGAGAGATGCTAGAATTTTTTAATGGCATTTTCAATATGAATACTATTAACGGATATCCGGCGAGCACTTGTTAAGTAACTGAATGTAGAAATTTTGTAGCCTTTTGATGTAATGATTTACTCATGTCATGTCTAATTCTGTATGCTTAACAAATGCCTTAAAAGACTTTCGTCGCCAATATCCTTTTAATGTTCATGAGCGTGAAACTCACCGATAAGTGGAATTCTATCGAAAGGAAATATTAATTAGCTGGGAGGATCAAAGTTTCCTCACATTCGTAATCATAGAGCCTTCCAACCTTAATTCAAGACGAAACTATAGTTTTTATTTCAAATCCAATACCTCCCTCAATGTGAGAAAGCATTCAGTAGTTAGGTAGTCATAAACTGGCGTGGCATGTATTTTTATTTTAAATCCAATCAGAAATTGACAATCTTCCTCCTCTGTCCACGACTAACAACTCCTCCATCCAGTCACCAGGGAAGCGCCGGCGCGGTGTCAAAGCCGACTACCATGGCCGAGCCACTCCCTTCATCGCAGCCATACTCGTCCATCGTTGCCCAAGTTCCCTCCCTCTTCCTTCGTTGCCGCATATCAGATTCGGTCGAGTAGATCTGGAGTCATGGCGACCAGATCAGAACTTCTTTGCTCACCGTGGTTGCCGTTGGTGGATGGACGAACTCTAGTCGTGGCTCGTGTTGATCAGATCTGGCAATGTAATAGATAATTCCCTTTTTGTCGGATTCGATGCTGAGCCGGTCGAATTGCTTATCGACAAAAGTGGGAATGAGCAAATCAAGATCTTCTTTTGGACACCTTCTGAGAATCGCACTCCTCTTGAACCCCCAAAAAGACTTGGAGATGGGCTTCTCCTCTGAGTGCTAAAGTTTCTGGGAAGTGCCAACATCTTCTTCCAGTCACAGCAGTGTGGGAACATCTTTCTTGTTTTTTTTTCGCTTGTTCTGGTGCAGCAAATGGACAAGCTGCAACGAAACGGGTGGCTTGGCCATCGACGGCAACGACCACAAGCCACCGCAACGACGAAGGGGAGGCTCGGCCATGGACGCGCAGCAGTGGTCGGCTTGGACGCAGTGCCGGCGACTCCGCCGGTGACTCTGGATGGAGACGGTGGCCGTGGATGGGAGGATGAAGAAGAGAGAGATAAAAGAACGCTGATTTTTATTTTTTTATGTACTTGCCATGTCAATTACCGATTAAATTTCTATACAAGAATACATGCCTCGTCAATCTATAAAAAGGTGCTACCTAACAATTGAAGATTTTCTCCTCTTCCTTGCCTTTCAGACAGAGTAACATAGGAATAAGAAATTGAGTTTTAAATTTTCATTTTTTGAAACCTGATAAGTAAGTCATCCGGTTCTATGCAAATTGTTTTGGGATTGTGCTGGCACGGCCACATTGTTACTTCGTATGAGTAGTAATGGTGCAGTTTAGGCCATACATTTCGTAGTATTTGAAAAAAAAAAATTTTGAATGATATTGAACAAAGAGAAATTCACGATGAATTGGCTTCCAATTTTAGACGATGGATATTGATCCAAAATCTTTTTTAAAAAAATGATATCACATAGTCAAACGTTGGAAATTCACATATTGTAATAAAAATACACATTTTATAAAATTTTATGCTTATAACATAAATTGGAAATTCTTCGTATTCTATCATAATCTTGGTACTAAATAATTCAATGTTTCACTTGGTTACAAAAAAAACTTCTTTTGAAAACATTGAAATATCAAATACTGAAGTGTACAGTTCGTCCTTTTATGAAATCTTAAAGGGTAAGATTGTTTCGTTTTTTTTTTTGTTTTTTTTATAAATAATTTTATGACATTATCTATTTAACTTTTATTTATCTCGAAATATTTGGAAATTCTCAAAATATGCAATATCAAATAATATTATTCAAAATTTCAAATATATATATTTGAATGTACGTGTCAACACTTAATTATATTTATAACAAAGTATACTTTGTCATGAATGAGTTCCTTCAATGGTTTAACATAATACAATGCTCGCTATACAATTCTTGCTGTAGTTTCTCGCTTTTATGGATTGTAACTAGAAAGAATGACGTTGTCATTATATGTTAAAAAAATAGCCAATGTTGAGCTTTTAATTTGATTGTAATCTTAGAGCGGCTAATTTTTAAAGTTTCAACGAGCCAAATAACAAACATATTTTTCGAATTCCTCCGTATTAATTTGAGCAAGTATAGAAATTTTGTTTTGTTGAAGTTGTTCATTCAACTTGACGATTTAAGTGGTCCCCCCCAAAAAAAAAAGGCAGATAAAGGACGTCTGGCACATGGCACATGGGTTTGACCGGTTTCATTTGAAATTTAAGAGATATTTTCTTCAGTTTCTCCTTTCTGCTTTAACCATCACGCAGAAATCTCTGTGGCTGTGTCCCTCCTCCTCCTCCCACGTTCCCTTCATGTCAAGCTCCCATGCAAGTCAAAACAAAGAGCTTTGTCTATATATATGTGTGCGCGTATATCAATTTCGCACCGCCTTCACAACCACCCCTATGGCTATTGGCTAGTACTCTCAACAATTGCTACGATATTCTGAAGAAGGCCGAGAAGAAGCTGGAAAAAGTCCAGCGCAATCCGAAAGCAAGGTGAGTGTAATGCAATTCGTATAAACTTAAAATCATTATCTTTTGACTCTTATATTCTTTCACTTTGTACAGCCAAGATGAAAGGAGCTATGCCCTACAGCAGAGAAATACAGCTCGAGAACATTTAGCTACAACCATCAAAGCGATCACGGACAAACCAGACCTGATCCTATACACTGTGGAGGTAGTGAAGACTTTCACGCTGCTACTTCCCACCCACCATTTTGCTGATCGTGGTATGCTGCAACGAGTGGAGATTGGCACCACTGGCAATGACGCTAGGCGCCAAATGTGGGCCTTGTTGGAATCCGCTGGACTCAAGCTCGAGCAGCCGAAGCTAACCTTCACCTTACCTTAATGATCTTCTTTTGGGTCATACTGACCTATTTATCTGCCAGCACTAATATGTAGTTCTTTTTCATCGAAACATTGCTCTCTCTCTCTCTCTCTCCTCTCTTCCTGTATGATTGTGGTCATTCAAGCAATTATTAAAAAACCTAGTACTTTCTGATAAGGGGATTATAGATGAATCATAAGTAACTCGAATAGTGCTTCTAAAGAATTTTGCGAGTCTGGAGGAGAGCAAAGCATTGTGTCGTCGGCAAAAGGATCATGTTTAATGAACAAGCACCAAACAAGAAAGAATATGTCATGTTATTTTCTCACAATACTATCAATGATGAACTAGTGTTCCTATTATTTCGGAACCCATCGATCGGAACCAAAAAGAACAAGAACCAAGTACAGAAAAAGAAGTGAAACTTTTCACCTACACAATTTTTGTATCTTTCCTCCATCAGAAAGATACATAAGAGAAAAACTGGTTACGAGAGAGAAATTAGAGTTCTTCAAATTTCGCGTATTACTATAACGTTTAATGCTTTAAGGATTCGCTATGGAGAAATGTATGTCTTCATCTTCTCTTGTCATGAAAATCGTGAAGATCGACGACTCACTGATAACGTTTTTCCGCATAAAAGTTTTACGTTTATCGCTTACATGAGGGTGATCTGGAGATACTCCCAAGGGTTGACGGTGAGATTGGAGGGTGCAGCTTCAGTTGGCATGGTGTTAAGCATGGAGCATTGAATGGGACAGACGAGGCATAAGGGGATTCTTATATCCTCGTGGCTTGTAGTGTTTGTGTGTGTGTGTTTGCAGCCTCGTGGGCGCCTAAATATATTTTGATGGACTGATGTTTTCTCATTTTATCAAGCGTCAAACAAGCAGATAAGAACGGTTTTATCACGCTTAGAATGCGACCTTGATTGAAGTACACTCCTAAAAGAAGGCGACGACGACAAGCAGTTAAAGAGGTTGAATTTGGGAGTCCCAATTGGAATTATTGAGCACGGGAGTAGAGACAAATATACTGTTTTTTGAAGCCATAGACTCTGATTCTAGTATGACCTGGACAATGGGACCCTCGCTAAGCACGAAAAGTTTTGTTGCTCTTCCCAAAGTATGCGGATAGAGAGATTCATGATTTTTGAAATTTGCGTTGTCCTTCTAATTCATATAATTTAATTTTTTTCAGTAAAACAATGACTTCACGTAGAATATAGGGGCTGACCTGACCGAGGCATACCCCGGGAAATTGAAAAAAAAAAATCCTACACTTATTGTGTTAGTATTAATTCAATCATAAATATTTCATTTTGACCAATTTAGATTCAAATATTTTGACGATTTACTAATTTAATCCTAAATCTTTTGACGATTGATCAAATTAGTTCTTTCGACTAATTTTGCTGGAAATCACTGACGCTAACTGGACCACCAGTCAGCAATTTTTGGTCAAAATGACTAAATTGACAAATCATTAAAAGGTTTTGGATTAAACTAGCAAAAGGTCATATTGCACAATTGAATTATTTATGACTAAATTGGTACGAGTGTAATAGATTTAGAACTAAATTGATCAAATTAAAAGGTTTATGATTGAATTAATACAAATACAATAAATTTAAAACTCTTTTTTTAATAGTATTGTGCTCGCACTAGTGGGGTATAAAAGCAGAAG
This sequence comes from Metrosideros polymorpha var. glaberrima, assembly GCA_001662345.2. Lineage (NCBI taxonomy): Eukaryota > Viridiplantae > Streptophyta > Magnoliopsida > Myrtales > Myrtaceae > Metrosideros > Metrosideros polymorpha. Next base: position 25,845,010 of record BCNH02000001.1, read on the forward strand.
TTGCATTATTAATAGTCTTGAAGGTCCATTCCCGAGCTAGCAAGGACATCAACACAGTAGTTAGCCTTCCCAAACACCATCTCTATCGTCCGATCTGCCTCCTGCACTCGGTCAAAAGTTCTGATAAAAAAGACGGGAAACAAGTAGTGAAAAAAAATAAGTGGAATTTGGTCCAGTTGGAGTTATTGACCCCCGAGAAAGAAAATAAAATATTCTATTTTGAATCCATGGACCATGGTTTTAGTGTTGCCTGGTCAGTATAGGACCCTTGCTAAGCAAGATAAGACTTTTGTCTTTCCCTAAGAATATGGGTTGAAACAAGAATATTATTTTTCCCTTGATCAGTCAATCAAGAACGGAATTCGGGTTGTCTACTCTACATACATGTCACGACTTCGTTCTTTATAATTACCCTCAAGTCGTGTTTGTCATACACCTCATTCTCTAAAATTACCCTCAAGACTTGTGCATAATACTCTATCTTCACTTGCAAGTCATACTTTATGCCAAAGAAAATGGGGATATGAATTTGATAATATTAATTAGATCCATGATTTCTTCTTAATGGATTTTATCGGTTTCTTATTAACTTCTCAACACTTCAGAACAGCTAGAGTGAGAAAAAAAAACTAGCTAAGCTCTTCAATAGATGTAAATATATAGTGTCAAGCGGGATTGACGACACACTTTCTTTTCTTTCTTTTATATCATGGGGTGTCCAAGATTTTTTTAACATTCAAACGATGTGCACTAGTGTGGTGATTTGAACTAAAGCCATAAGCGAGAAGAACAAACGCGTTTAAAATATTATAAAGCCGGGAAGCTCTTGAAATATTGCACACTACCCACTATTGGTGTTGCACTTGTGGGCTTGCTCAGATTTGGCGGATCCAAACTTCATCATCTGATTTTTTCCAAAACTGTCGGATTTGGGCTGGAATAAGTGCTTAAGGCCTTGAGAATAAGAATTCACCCCCTTCAGCTGCTTTCTGCTCCACTATATGATCCATGAAGATGAGACTTCGTTTTATCTCTCTATATATACGCACAAGAAGGAGAAAAAAGAAGAAGGAAAATCCAAATTTTTTGTCGCACTAATTTGGGTACAAACAAAGAGCACAATAAGAAAAATTTCTTAGTTTTCTAATTAAATGAAAAGAGGCAAAAGCCATATAAATGCATATTTATGTGTTTAAAATACACGAGACAAATTGACTATTAAACAATAAAACGTAAGTTGGCTTTAAACTGACAAAGAAATGGACCAAAATTATAAGGTTGGTAGAAGGAGAACGATTGATTTCCGAGGATATCTTATAGTTCTTGTGAATCCACTCGAGCAAAAACATCATTAGATTATTAAAGGGTGTGCAAACTCTTATTATATAGCCCATTTGTTTGGTTACTGATATCTTTTACATAATTTCTACGTCAGCAAACTTATATGTGTGTCTATATATCTATGATCGTTCCCCTCCTTGATAAGCATTGCATAATGCTGATTCACCTAATACCCTAGGCCCTATGAAAAGGTCCAAGAATTGAACAAAAAGGAAACGTGTGTATAAAGAGAAGCCGGTCCAGTCTCCATTGCAAGAAGACGATGAATATTATCTGTCTACAAACATAATTGTATACTGCTTTAGATTACTGATAAACAGACGTTTTCCTGCTTCCTCAATTAACTTATCAAGGAGGGAAACGATATTTATATATAAGTTTTTTACGTGGACATTATTGTAAAATATATCATTCATTAACTAGCTATATAGTAAGAGTTTGCACACCCTATAATATTATAATAAATTTTTTTTCTGCTTCACAAGAGCTATTAGATATAGGGGTGAGCATGGTTCCCGGGTAAAACCGGGAACCGGGGAACCGGACCGCGGTTCTAGGTTCTAATATGAGAGGGTCTGGTTCCCGGTTTCATTTTTTAGGAACCGCCGGAACCGGAAACCGAGAACCGGTTAGGAACCGGACACTAAAAAGAAACCTATGTGTTTGCTTATGATAGGTGATAGCCAGAACTCTTTTTTGGTAGCAATTGTTTTGTTGATCCCGATACATTGAAAGCATATGTTGATTCTGAAGGAATCAAGGTAAATTTTTCAATTTTTTGTTTGGTTTTAATCAAGGGAATTCAAAGTGTTTACAATTGTAAAGTTGGTACTTCTTGCTTGGTCTGTTTGCTTGATAGTGTTCTAAGATGATTAATTGATTTTCTGAATTTGCTCTACTACCAGGTTGATAGCATTTTGTACTAAAACCTATTCTCATTCCCTTTGTATTTTACTTTCATTGCCTGTAGGTATCACATCCTTGTGATCCATAAGAAGAGTTTTCCTAGTGAAGTTCAGGAGGTCTTAGTGTGGACCAAAGATGGAGTAAAATTTAGGACAACGTGTTGCGTAATGGCTACTTGGCGAATGTAGCGCAAAAACGGAACATACTTTAGGTTTTATAATTTAGGCATATCCATGCACTGTAGTTCTATAATTTAGGTTTTATGGTACGTGTTTTGAACTTTTTCTTATTTATTTTATCTTACGTTTTCATATTTAATGGATTGTTGCTACGACAAATGAGGAATTTTCATTTTTGTAGTTGCGTTTACTTTCATTTTTTGCTAAAAAAAAAAAAAAACCTGTAAGAACCTGGAACTTGTGACAGGGTAGGTTCTAGGTTCTAGGTTCCACAAAACAAGGAACTTGTAGGGACGGGTAGGTTCCAGGTTCTAGGTGAAACCTGTAAGGAATTTGGAACCGCTCACCCCTTAGATATCCTCGGAAATTAGTCATTCTCCTTCCACCAACTTTGTAATTTTGGTCCATTTATTTGTCAGTTTGGAGCCAATTTCTATCTTATTTCAATTTGTTTCGTATATTTTTGTCGCAACCTAAATTTTGCTGAAACCTAAGTTAATGGATTACCAAGTTAATTAAATTAACTAACCTAACTCAGACCCTCCCAAATCCTACCAAATCGCAACTTAAGGTTCGGTATTAACGTGCAAAAAATTTAAAACGGAGTTGCCATTAATCGTTTATGGTAAGCCAATTAGAAATCTAAATAAAGTATGGGGAGATATATTTTATTTCTACGAACCAGAGATTAAGTGAGTTCAGGAACTTGATTACGCTAATATTTTTATTAACGCCCTTTCGGTACCCATTTTTTCATGAAAATTCCTTGATTGGCAATGTAGATTAATGTTTTTGGGGTTTTCTTTTATTAAATGCAATGCTAATACAACCATATTCTAAAATAAAATGCATTTAATTAAATGACCTAAGTCTAATGACATAAAATTAAATGACATGCATTTATGACCCTAAACTTACATTTTCTAGATGACAGGCAAAAATGTCATGTGACTATACTATATGATAGGCAATTAATTCTATATGAATGTACCTAAAAACTGTATTAAATGAACTTAAACATGGCATTAATGAATCTAGACTAATGACATGGCAAAGATGACATGCATATGATGAGTATTTTTTTTTGTGTATATATATATATATTATCATTGATTACATTAAACAAGAACAAATAATTTGAACAGAAATAATTAATCTTGCCCATAATATACCGTTAATTCTGATTTCTGATTTCACAACATTCCCCTAAATTGGGGCTAGAAAGTGAATTAATTTATAGAATAACCATCGTCCCGAAATAGGTAGGGCAAATTTTGAAATTCTATTTTAGAATTATTAACTCAATCCTCCAAATCGGGGATGTGATATATAATTTTCATGTGCGGGCACGATCATACTTCTGAATTAAAGTCAGATATTACCTTATTGCACATTTTCCTCGGGACATAGGCACAATGAGAACATATATTATGAGCAAGATTTTTTATTAATGTGCAAATTAAATCACAATCATAATCATAAATATAAGCAAAATAAAATAAAAAATTACCTATAGATAAGTGCCTAATTATCTATAAGGGAATATTACGTTATCACTAACACGATATTACCTTATCCATAAGATCTACATCTTTAATTTAAGCAACAAAACCTGTAGATAATGTTAGATATACAAGGCAATTCAAATTAGGAAATGAGATCATACCAAATAACAAAGGATCAAAATTTTACCTTATCTTAAAGTAACTTTCCTAATTCAAATAGATCCAAATCAGATCGATTCAGGATTGCGGTTCGGCTCGGATGGGATTGCGGACGGTAGGGACTAATGGACGACTTAAATCTCACGGTGACCGGTTGTGGCTTGACAGCTCTGGAAGTCTCACGGATAGGGGCTCCTTGGTGGTGCTCACGATGCTCCACAAAATGCTGCGGTAATGCTAGAGATAGGGAACAACAAGAGCAACAACACGTGCACGTCGGGGGCTTCTTGTCGCGACCTAAATTTTCATTTAAGGTTAATGGATTACCAAGTTAATTAATAAATTAACTAACCTAGCTCGAGCTCTCCCAAGCTCTATCAAATCATAACTTAAGTTCAAATAATTAACATGCAAATGATTTAACTTTAGAGTCGCCACTAATCAGTTTACGGTAAGTCGATTAGACACCTAAATAAAGTATCAGGAGAAATACTCTATTCCTTCGAACCAGAAATTATGAGTCCAGGGACTTGGTTACGCTAGATTACTCTAACGCCCTTTCAATACCATTCTTTTATTTAAGAAAACATTTGAGCATGCAGCTTTGGGTTAATTTTAAATAAAAGTTTTAACATGTGAGGTATTCATGCGAGTGCGCAAACATTATTTAACACCAAATAATCGAAACGTTAAATAAATTACAAGATAAGGGTAGCGTAAACATACCTGAATGCTGCAGCCTAATCCCTAATGCTTATCTCCCAAGCATAAGACCTAGACTAATGCAATTATCTTTTGGGGTTTTCACTTGTTTAATGAGAATGCAATGCAACTATACTAAAATACAAATAACATGAAGAATGACCACTACCCTCACATGGCATGCAAGACATAATCTAATGACGTACAATCGAATGACATGCATTAAAGTTTTATCCTATATGACATGCAATAAGGATCCTAAACTTATATTTCTAAATGACGGGCAAAAATGTCATGCAACTAAACCATATGTCATGCATTTAATAATCCTAAGTTACTAAATTAAATTAGTGCATAGTCCTAGATATTTATACTAATGGATGTGTCTAAAAAAAATGGCGAATGAACCTAAACATAACACTAAATGAATTCGAACATAATATTACATGAATGCACCTAAACATGATACTAAATGAATTTGGACTAGATGACGTATCAAATATGACATGCACATGAATTGATACTATCCCAAATGAAAGTTATCTTAAATATTTAGGAATTAATCTAAATTAAATCCTAAAATATTTTAGAAAATCTTATATCTCAGTTCTAAATGGAATATTATCTAAATGAATGCAATCCTAATCTATATGCAATATTTTTTTAAAATGCAAACTACCTATGAGATAAGATTTTCTAATATCTTATCTTACTAATGCAATCCTATCTAATGCATGATTTTTTTGGATTTTTGAATTATGAAAATATTTAGAATATCTAAAAGAAATATATGCACCGAATATCCATCACATCCAAATGGCAAGATTTTATCGGCAGATCGTATCCGACGGATTGCGGATAAGTTCGACCGACATGATAAAATTGGCAAATTATATCCGACGGATTGCGAATAGGTTTGGCCAACCTTCCGTGCGTGGGAATCAAATATCAAGGATTAGATATCAGATTGCCTATTATGCACGTTGTCGAATTAGGAAATTTCCTAATTTAATCCTAATAGAATCTAGGAGATAAGCACGTTAGATAACAATGATTCAAATTAGGAAATGATAAATATCGAAATCAAATCGGATAAGGAAGTTACCTATTTCATGGATAACGTTTCCAAATTCAAACGCGACGGGATCCGGATCGAGATAAACCGGTGGTGGCTCGAGTACGGTGATCGGCGGCGGGACTTGCGGTGGCTAGGCTCGGAGGATGGTAGTCAACATTGCTTTCTCCGTTCGTCAGCTTGGTGAGTGGCCGTGCACCTCGTGGTGGTTCGTTTCACGCCGGTGATGCGGTCTCAGTGATGGCTTGCGAGTGATTGCCTTGAGACACCTCAGAAAATTCTACAAAAACAGAGGAGACCACACTCGGCAAGGATTGCACTATTCGATAGTGCATTGGACACGTTGATATTTGATGATCAGGATGCCCCGTTTGTCTTTTCCTCTTTTCTTCTCAAATCTGAGGCCTTGGATCACTCAGGACAAATATCACCGTCTTCAAATCTTCTTGTGGGTGAAAGTGCTTCACAAGTTGAAGAGCAATTCACGACTCACCGCCCTCTCTTTCCTCTCAACATGTGGCTGTCTTCACTCTAATGCGTGTATCGTGGGGGAACAAGAGAAACGAACCAACAACCTTGACATATTGAGAGTTGATCCGTGAGTGGCGAGATTTGCTAGTGCCACCGAAGAACTTGTGATGATGGGCTCGGCAAGGCTACTTTGTCGTCGGGGATCTTAGCAATGGCTGAATGTCATCAAGCAAGGGGGCCGACAAAGTGGCAGCCGTCAAGGGACTTTTTTCCTCACGTTTCCCTTTTGTTCTCTCTATGTATTTTTTGAATAAAATTGCTGACCCCTCAACCTTGAGGCATAACGATGTTTATATAGACGATATTAGGTCAAGTCAGGAGCCTCAACTTTCTGTTATTTGCAAATTCGATCCCAAAATTACAGCACTTTTCAGTCAAGTTCCGGGAGGGTCAAATCGCATCAAATTGGTTCTAGTTCTGCCACTGGTCCGATTTAAATGCAAATACATGTAATGCATGCTAAAAATTAAATAAAAAAAATATGAAAACTATAATGAAAAAATGATTTAATATTTTTGGAAGAGCCAGGGTCGGTCCCTAATTTTTTAACAAATGAAATAAATTCTAAATTAAATCTAAATGGGGGGTCAAAATTTAGCTATCACACTTCTATCACAGAGAAACAATAAAAAAAGAAGACAACTTTCTCCTTTGTCTTTTTCTGGGTACCTCACCAAATACTTCCAAGTTTTGCGTTGATGAGCATGAGTATAGAAGAAGTGTAGACGTGCCTCCCATGTGCGGCTCCCTCTATCCTTTTTGTCTCTCGTGAAGCTTCCCCCTCCACTTGATAACAACGACGGCGATATTGATGAGGCGGGGTTCGCGTCACGAGCAGAAACGGGATCGAACCTTGGTCTGGCACGACGCTAGGCTCGTCGTGGTGTTGGACTGCAGCGGCGTCACAGTGTTGCGGGAGAGAAACAGTAGAGATAGTCACGAACTGAGAGACGTCAATGTGGTGGTGCGGCGGCATTGGTTTGGCAATGAAGCCTTGCAGTCGCACGACTCAAGGAAAAGCTCCACTGAAACTCTCTTCTTCCTCACGCGTATTGCTCTATAATTTTTCTGAATGCATCCCCTCTCTTACATGTTATATATGAAGAATAAAAGATAAGCTAAACAATTCGAAATGAAAAGATATGGCTGCAAAGTTGTTATTTTTATTTGAAATGTCCGATATCTTCTCCAACTTCCCACAATTCAAACTCCTCATCTCCCGTTGTTCCTCATCTTGCCTTTGATTTTGAAGTTATCCAACTCAATGCAGACCTTGAAAATCAAATATGATAAAATTATCCATCCAAAGTCATTCACCGCCGATCCTATATGCAAAATGTTCCTAAAACTAAATGCAAACTAAATGTAATCCAATTAAATATTTTTTGTAGGGGCCAGGGTCGGTCCCTATTTTTTTTTTGTGCAATTTAATAAATTCTAAATAAAAACTAAATGATGGTCAAAATTTAGGTGTCCACAATTTTAAACACATAAATATGCATTTTATTTTTTTTAAGGTGGCTTTTGCCTCTTTTGAGTTAATCTGAAAATTAAGAAATTTTCGGCTTCGTTTGTTTCGCGAAAAATAAATTATTTGGAAAACATTTTTCTAAAAATGATTACTTATATCGCTTACAAAAATGATTGAATAAAAAATGTTTTAATTGTTTACGAATATGTTTAGATTAAATTGTTGTCTATAATTAAAATATTTTTCATTGATTAATTATTTCAAGTTATATAAGTGATTATTTTTTTGAAGTGTTTTCCAAATCATTCACTTTTCGCAAAACATACGCACCCTTCTTATCTATGCGCTTTGTACATGTGCCAAAATTAGTGCTATAAGAATCAACTTCAAAACGGCAATGAAGCTTTTCACCCACACAACTCCCTGATGATTAAATAAAGATAGCGTATTAACTCTCAAGGAAAGAAAAAATGGTGAACCAACGAGAAACAACATTATTCATTAGATGGATACTCTTAAGCCTTAAAGGCGATAGGGACCAATTTAGACGCAGGCCACATTTTGCGTGGAGACTCCTTCCGGTGGACCGACCCCGTCCTGACCAGTCACTGTCGTCGACATGAAACTCTTTAGGGTTTGGACCAGAGGCTTGCTCTTGTCCGGTTCCATGGCCTCAATCGCATGATATCCACCCTCCCTGAAATCGCTCACCACTCTCAATCCCTTCTCTTTCAACAATTTCGCCAGCTCCACCTGTCGGTCAATCAGCGGGTCTCCGTAGCAGCCGGTGACCAGTAGCCTCCACCCCAGCGACCTCATCTTGTCCACCCCTTCCGAGAGCTTGGAGCCACCGTCTACCGCTGAATTACAGTACTCGTGATCGCGGTTAACCCCAAGCGGCAGCGACAGCTCCCACATAAGATCGCTGGCCGCCAGTGGGAGCATCTGGTCGTTTGCCAACCTCAGCTCCGACGGCATCCGCTGGGTCCCGCCAAAGAAGGGTTGGTGCAGTATCAGCCCTCGGATCTTCAATGGCTCGAGGTCGTCGTGCGACGCGGATGCGCAGAGCCCTGCATGGAAGGCCAAGTTGCCACCCGCGCTGCTGCCCATGAGATAACACGTGGAGAGATCGGCATGGCCCGTGAGCCACTCGTCTTGGGCGGTTTTAACCCATTGCAGGGCCTCGACCGCGTCGTCGTACGCCATGGGCAGCCGGTGCTCTGGGGCGAGGCGGTACGCCACCGACACAACAACAGCGGAGAGCTCGCATGCCAGAGTGATGCAGAACTGGTGGAATATATTCGAGGCCGGGCTGCAGAGGATGAACCCCCCGCCATGGTAGTAAACTATGAGGGGGAGTTTCTCCTCCGAGCACGATCGTGCATGGCGGGGTAGGAAGATCCTGGCCCAAGTTTTGTGGGAAGGATTGATTGGGACGTCCTTGGAGAGAACTGGACCGGTGGGCGGGGTGGGATCAGGCGTGGCGGCGGTGTCCGGAAAGACAAAGTGATCGCGGTTGAGGGTGCCGTCGGGATTGAGGGTGATCTGGAGATATTCCAAAGGGTTGACGGTGAGACTGGGGGATGCAGTTTCAGTAGACCTGGCGTTAAGCATTGAGCATTGCACGGGAGGGACAAGGCCAAAGGGGATTCTTATATTCTTGTGACTTGTAGTGTTTGTGGTTTGCAGCCTTGGACGGGTAAATTTATCAAATTGATTGATATTTTCTGATTTTCAAGTGCCAAAAGCGGATAAGACGGTTTTATCATGATTCTTGTGTAGAAAGTGACCTTGATTGAAGTACATACCTAAAAAAAGACGACCGAACAAGCTGTTAAAAGAAAGTTGAATTTGGTAAGTCGAGACAAAGATAGTATTTTGAAAAAATCTTAGATGACTGCACCGTCACTTTGACCTTTTCTTGTACGGGAGATTGGAGGTGTCAAGACACGATACAAACCCCCTCCCTCTATTCGTTACAATCTTTATTTCGATTACCACATAAAATGACCATAAATAAAGATTTTTTTTAATTTTAATTCAAAAAAGAATGAATCCACTTTTAGGAATCATTAAATCCTCTAAATGATTGTTCAAATGTATCATGAAACTTCTTTGAAATGGAAGAATCAAATAATTCTCTGTGGTGGAACAAAATATCTTTGATTTCCCCTGAATCCGGTACGAACGAGTATCATCCCCTTATAACAACATTCTCTTTTAGGCCTTTCAACCACATTTCCTTGGGAAATGTCTTGAGTCTTGACCTCATTTCCTTGGGAAATCAAGGATTTTCCTAAGATTTCATTAAATTTTTATTTAGGAATCAAATTTTGCTTTCCAAATTTACTACTTGGACTTGAAATTGTCTCATGAAATAGATTTTATATCAATATTAAGTTGTTACATTAAACAAAATTGTTCATTTCCCTCTTCCATAAAATACCTGCATATAGATTAAGCTAAATTATTAATAAATCAAATGTTCGATAGCCAGTTACTTTTGAAGTGAAGGCTCAAAATGTACTGTTAGTTTGAAGCACTTACGACCCTGTTAGGCAAGTATTTTTGTTAAAATAGAAGCGCTTATGACATCGTAAGGAAGGCTTAGGGGTGTGTACAGTCCAGTCCCTGTATGGAACCTAGGTCCCATGTTTTCGAAACCGGGGATCGAACCAAACCAAGACCAGTGGTCCAGTCCGATTCCAATGGGACCAGTAAACAAGCCAAACAAAAGACTATATAGGACTTGATCGAATCATCGATCTGATCCGGTTCCCGGGCGATCCAACATAACCAATCGCATTTTCTTAAAACACAAATTCACACATGCGAAAAAAAATTCAACTTCTTTGAAATTTGTGAGCATTTGTATGCTCAACAAATATTAACCTTGGGTTTTATCTAAGAGGTGGAGAGAGATACGATTTGTGTAGGCGCATGGCTCACTTTTATACAAAATCTCTCTCACAATGTTGCCTCCCACTCGATGCGGGACTCTTGGTCCTGGAGCAAGTCACACAACAAGTAAGAGAGAGCTCACTTCAAGTGAGCAATGAAAAAACTTTTGAAGTGAGTGAGGGATGGGAAGTCCCACATCGGTTGCAAGAGAGGCATAGTAAGGGATGTAATTTCATGGATTACTCCTCTCTTCCTTGTGGCAAAGATGAAACGCCATTGAAAATGAAAATAGTATTGTGAGTGAGTGAATTAGATTTAGGTTTAATAAATCATATATATTTATATTTATTTATTTATTTATGGTCCGGTCCCATCCCTCTTGGAACCAAGAATCGGACCACCTAGCCACCAATTCCATTTATAGGAACTAGAGATCGGACCAGTATTCTCAAGGACCGGACCAAATTGACCAGTTCGGTCTGGTCCACTTTGCTCATCCCTAGTACGACTCAACCCTATGAAATTTTGCGGGTTTCATTTTGGACTTGTCTAATCCGACGAGTTCAATCTGTGTAGTTCATCATCTCTAACACTATTGCGTTATCGCAGTGTTGAAGTCGAAATGTTCGTGTGGAGTTCACCGGGTAACTAATTGAATTTACTTTATGTGTCAACCTTTTCTTTATATCCTTGAATATCCCT
>BCNH02000001.1:25856488-25868105 GCA_001662345.2 Metrosideros polymorpha var. glaberrima
GGTGTTTGTAGCTTAAGGGTGAACTCCACACGCCATTGACTTTTTTGTACCTAGCTGGGATTGTAAAAGGTTAAGCCAGGGCCGCTATCGTGAATAAGTGGGAAAAAACGAAAGACTTCGATGCGCGGTGGGGCTACACTAATTTGTCCGCATTGCTTGATTAGTTTCGTATTTGGATTGATGTCTCTCCTAGTATCCTTGCACCTTCTAAGGAGAACAATGACCCATTTAGAAGGCGGAATTCGAATCGCATTAGAACATCGGTCCGCACATATCTCGTTCTATAATGTCTAAGATTGAGTGAGCTTATTCAATTTCAATGCACTTCTTTTCATATTCATCTAATGGAGTTAAGAATTTCTCTTCTCGCTCCTTCATTAATCCCAATTTATTAAATTATGGCATGAGTCTCCCCTTTTCCTTTTCCGCACATGACTCATATTAATATTATGAGTCCCATCCCTCTTGGAACCAAGAATCAGACCACTTGGCCACCGGTTCCATTTATAGGAACTGGAGATCAGACCAGTACTCTCAAGGACTGGACCAAATTGACCAGTTCGGTCCGGTCCACTTTACTTATCCCTAGTACGACTCAACCCTATGAAATTTTATGTAATATTCTGAATTTTATGCTTAGAGACATTTTATCGAAGTTATTTAATGAGATATGACATTCGAATTGGGACACATAATTTGCTAGATAATCAATGTGTTATGCTCCAATTGATCATTCTAATGTGATTGATTACGGTATGCATTTTTTTAATGGGCCTATTTTATTGTAAAATTTTCATTTTTTGGGCCGGGGAGTACTTTTATAGAAGCAATATTTCTATGAGGTGTGTCTGATTTTCTTTTTTTATTTATTTAAAATGAGTGTTGCAAAATTATTGGACCAAACTGGACCTTTCGTTGCCCCTCTCTCTGAATGTGGAATTTGTGGCAAGAAGTTCGAATAACGGTGACTGTTAGCCTAGCAGCAGTCTAGTATTTTTTACGGAAATGAGTACATGGCCGTGCAGTCATTTTACAAAACAGATGGTGGAATGTCAGCCACCGGTTTTGAAGTTGGGAACAGGGATCGAAGTTTTGCCCGTTTCATAACTTTTTGTCAACGAATTGGTGGGATTTTCGCTATTATAAAAAGGAACGAGATGAGATTTTATTTTCCTGTTTTTGTTTGAAAAACAAATTAAAGTGATAATTTTGAACAAGAAGTAATATATGAAGAATCCAATCGCAACATTTAAAATAGTGGATATAATTTTGCAATCAAAGAAAAAAATTGGTTGATATCATTCCTAAATAAAAGAAAGCTAAGAACTCAAAAAAATAGAACGTGATTTTTAGTATACTTTAAACTTCCGATTATTTTAGGATTTTGTAATTGACTAACACATAACCATGGAGAAATGTTCATCAGTCTTTACTTCTTTGATTGTAAGAAAGTAAGATGTATCCCTTGACGTCTAATTTTAGTTGGTATCTGTTAAAATATATATTTTAGACGTACTCATACGATGCTTAATTTTTTTTTTCATATAGTCATACCATGCTTAATTTTTTTTTTTTCTCTTATCTTGTTCAGATGAATGGAGTTTGTGTTGAAAGCAACTTCACTGATGAAAATAATTTTAGGGATGAAGATGAGATGAACAATTCAATTGAAGATGCTAGTGATGAAAGAGTCACGACACCATGCGATCCTAAGTTACTCTTGATGAAAGCAACTTCACTAACTTGTTTTAGGCCAACAGATAGTCCTTCTAGAGCAATTTGATATGAGCAAAAACGGATGAGAAGTCATAATTCACAATGGTTTTGTTTTTAGTTGCAAAGCCAACATTTCAAGTGTTTTTCATCTTTGAAATGTAATAGATCTTTTTGATGACCTTAAAGGTTTCTTTACTTAGTGATAATAATTTTTTTACTCGTGATTATCTATTTCGCAGTATATAATTTTTTTTCTTTTTTCATATTCAAGGATTTTAACTTTCTGGGATATGTGGAGTTTCCCTTTCAAATCCGTGCTTTTTGCGCCTTTATAAATCCTCTAATCCTAAATTAAACTAAGAGAAAAAGGAAACGATGGAAAGTAAAAAAAAAAATGAAACCGGTCAAAGAATTGTCCTGATTTCCTCCATTAAAAGTTGTATTTGGTATTAGACAGTTAGAAAATTAAAATTATGACACCATTAAGGTAGCCGAGCCCATTTTTGAATCCACTGACTTTAATTTTAATAGAGAAATGATGGTGTGACGAAAGGTTATGACCTGGCTAGTAGGAAAACTTTTGTTTGCTCTCCCCAAACTATGTTCAAAGACTTTTTCAAGTTAAGCATAACGTCAGTGCCATCCAATACAATATGCGAATTTTTCAATATTCATCTATCCTGGCAACCTGGAGCCCAAGTTTCTGCCACAAAGACATTAGTTTTCCCTATTTTTTCAAGCCATCATGGTCTCGCATAAGTCCTCCTCCTCTCGCCATTCTAGAGTTGGGATCCATTCCTCCATCGGTATTTAGTTTGATCTATCCCTGTCCTGCTCTGCTCCAACGTTGGTACTTTCTGGCTCTGGTTCTCTTCACACTCGAAGAGAAATCACCTGCCTAAGAGAGACAAGTGTCACGGGCCGGTCTTGAACCTGTCCAAGATTTGATCGTGCGCTCGGTCGTAGCCCGCTAGGATCACTAGAGAGGAAGAAGTGAGAGAGTGGCTCGTGGGAGAGACTGTGTTTGATTTACTTGGCATTCGGTGGTTCAAAATGAGGGGCACAACCCCTACAAATACACATGAAGGAGGCCAAGAGAGAGCCCATTAATTTTCTCTGCTTTGTCCCATGTGCTTTGTCCTATATGGTTGGATAGACATGTTTTGACCTCATGCGGATTATTCATAGTGGGACATTTTACCTCCCATTATCTTGTAGGATTCTCCTAGATATGACTAATCATTACATGAACAGCCCCTAGATAGTTTTTAGGAGGTTGGGAATGCCATGGGACGTCTCCAACCATGTGCTCGGCCTTCTTGGACGTGCTAGGCTAAGACAGGTCAATCGTGGGCCACGATGCTTGGTTTGTGCTTGGGTACTGCGCCTGGTTCATGGCCTAGTCCATCACTCGTGTCACAATCCGTTCATGCATGAGAATTTATTAGGCCGTGACATAAGGTTATCAGATAAAATCGAACTTTCAAAAACGAGTTTCACCAAGGTCCAACGAACTTTAAATCTTGGAGATCTTGGGCGTCGCCATAGGTTTCTGACATTGGATTTAACAGCCTCCCTGCTCTGCCACCAATAAATTGACAATTAGGCTCTCAGTCGATAGGATATTCCTGGTTTTTAGTAGTATATTCAACTTTTTCTGACCCAGTGGGGTGGGCGATAACTATAGTTACTCAGTATCGGTTTCATCCTGATCCAACAAGAGATCGTGGGCTGTGGCTTCCAACCACCATTGCGGGTATAGTCTTTGCCTGTTTGAGGCTGAATTTACCCGCTTTGAGTCAAATAGCAGTCTGCCTCTGTTTGGCTGTGATGATTGAGCCCGTAGAACTGGCTAACATGGGCTCAGCCACATCAATTATGTATACCAACCTTAATTTGAGTAGAATAGCAGCCTGCTTTCAAAGATTACTCCATATAAATATACCAACTGTAATTTGAATTGTTTATCGACCTTTTTTTTGTCTTTTGTGCAAATTTTCCAGATTTTCTATAACTCTACCGACTTTTATGTGTTTTACTTATCAACCCGTTAGAAATTACCGACCTTAATCAAAGTGATTTACCAAATTTTATCTAATTAGGTTACCAAGCTTCCATTCCCAAATTTTATTTTAATTAGTTATCGATATTCATTTGATTCGATTTGTTTAAAATTACCAACTTCTCTTATCTCTAACAAAGCAAAAACTTAACTTATTTTTCACAAATTTTTGTTTACTTTTCTCACCAAAGTCTTGAATTTACTAACCACTATATGAAATTATTGGAGTGACTTACCAACTTTTCTCCAATTAACTTACCGCTTATCAATTTGCATTTGAGTTGTTTATCAGCTTTTATTGTCCGTTTCTAAAATTGTCAGTTATTACTGTTGTTTGCCCTGCTTAACATCTTTTTAAAGTTACTAGCTCTTTTTGGAGACTATAATCTCAATTAGAATGATTACTAACTTTTCTAAAAAATTAATTGATAACTTAATTAGAGAAAAGTTGGTAAGTCACTCTGATTAAGATTGATAAATTTAAAAGGAGTTTTGTTAAATTTAAGGTGTTGCTAAGAAATGCAACTACAAGTTTGTAAACCATAAGAAAAGTCGGCAAATAACAAGAACCAAATTAAAATCGATAAGTAACTCAAATGAGAGTTGATATATTAAGTGGTAATGAATGGTGGAAAAGTTGGGAGGTCACGCTAATTTAAATCGGTAATCTCTAAGGAGTGTTAGTAAATGCAAGATGTTGCTAAGCAAAACAAATAAAAGTTGGTAACTCAATAGAAAGGTCCATAAATTAGAAAAAAGCAAACTTTCTTAAGTAATTTAAATGAGAGTTGGTAATTAAATCTAATTAATAATATAGTATTTATAAAAGTTGGTAAGTCACTCTAATTTAAGTTGGCATTCATGTAAGAGTTACTAAAATCAAAACGTTAATAAGTTATGCAAATAAAAGTTAAAAAAATTTCTTCAAAAATTAGTTACTTGCAAACTATAGAAGAATTTTATTTCATAAAAGTGTAGGTAAAATATAACTGGCCTTCTACTTTTACCAACAGTTTCTTAACACTCACTAAAACTAATTGAATTTTACCGGCATGAAAAATCTATATTCTTAGTAGGAGTGAGAATGGTTCTGGGTAAAATCGAGAACCGGGAACTGGACCACCGATTCTTGGTTCCAATGTGGGAGGGTCTGATTCCCGGTTCCATTTTTTTAAGAACCGCCGGTTCCGGGTAGGTTCTCGGTTCCTATAGGAACTGAACCAAGAATCGGAACCGGGAACCGAATAAGGAACCGTACGCAATTTGATTCTTGTGCACCTATTTTGTGGATTATGTTACTCACAATACATGAATTTTGTCTTTTTTGATGCATTTCTTTTGCACTATTTTGCTTTTGTTATCGCCAAATATACGTCGGATGACTACAAAAGATGATTTTGTGGCTTATATATCGTGTTCTTTCCATCTTTTTTTGGTATAATTTGCGAAAGATTTACGAAATGGAAATTTGGCATTTGCAAGATTTGGAATGACAGTACGTGGGTGTTGGTGTGTGACTATGGACAGTGGGATTGAGACACGAGGACCAAGAGCAACACAAGCAAACTCCGTCCCAAAGTCACGAGACTAAGTTCTTAAAGGGGAAAATAGCATAGTGCCTCGATGTCACAGTCCCCTTTCTTCCTCATGTGCGCCCCATTCACGTTTTGATTTTTTGAGTGTAGACTTTCTTTATGACTCATAAGTAATCAATCTCTCATATGATACATACATATGTGTGCGTGTGTGTGTGTGTGTATCATGAATGCGACTCGAGTGTTGAAATTGGTACCGTCATATTTGGCATATTAGATGAGGGAATCAGATTGGAGAAGACCATGTTTTCCTCCAACCAGTTTTTGGATTGGTGGATTGATGTCCATAACATGTAAACTATCTATTGTTCCACATTTTTTTAGCTAAAAATGAAAAAATAAAATAAAAAAGAACCTAGAACTGACATTGGAACCTGTGACAGGGTAGGTTCCAAGCTCCAAATTCTAACAGATAGGTTCCAAGTTCCAAAAAATAAAAAACCTGTAGGAACAGGTAGGTTCCAGGTGGAACCTGTAAGGAACCTGGAACCGCTCACCCCTAATTCTTAAGCACGAAAAAAATACAGTTTTGCTTTTCATTTGTCGCTCAATCAAGAACCGAATTTGGGTTCTTTGCTCTACCTAAACTTTCTGACTTCACTCTCTAAAGTTGCCCTCAAGACGTGTTTATGATACTCTATCTTCACTTCGAAGTCACACCTCACACGTAAAAGAAAATCGAGATAGAATTTGATAATACTAATTAAATCCGTGATTTCCTTTTAATGGATTTAATGGAGAAATTACTAAAAAAGTCATAAACCTATTACAATTGTGTCAATTCAATCTTAAACCTATTTTTTCCCCAATTGAATCATAAACATTTTGCATTTATACCAATTTAATCATTCTAGCCACTTTTGGTCAGAAATCACTGACGTAGACGCTGGCCATCCTACGTGGCACTCTCGCCGGCCATGGCCGTCACCCGACCTCGCTTAGATCTAGACGAGGCCATTGCGGCCATGGGCAAGGATAGCCTTGCCATGGCCTCATTAATTGTAGGCGAGGGCGACCTCGCCTGCGGCCGCAACCCTTGCCGGCAAGGGCTTTACGGCCCTAACCTAGTGGCCGGTGAGCTTTGGCGACCCTCGCAGGCTGCAACTCACCAGCCATAGTAGAAAACAAAAAAAGAAAATAAGGAAAGAAAAGAAAATAAAAAGTAACAAAAAAAATTCTTAAAAAATTGTATACGTCAGTCTATGTTACATCGACACGCGACACGACACGACACGTAATTTTTCAAAAATAAAGAATTTCGACACGTTATATTTTTATATATATGATAAATTATTAAAAAGAAAAGTATTGCAATTTAACTTGGGGATACGTAGGTTTCCTTTTAGAGTGGTGCTTTTTGGGCCTTTTTACCCCTTTTTTTTTTCATTTAATATTTTTCGTTGATGCTCCATGCTGTTTTTGCCCACACAGACTCTCTTTGTGATTTGACCTTGCAATTAACCGGAATTGACCCCCGCCTCGAGTCCATCCCAATACGCTTCAAAAACAGCTCGCTCCCCCTCTCGGATTGGCGGACGCCAGACGACCCATTCCATTCCAGTTCAATCCCACCCCACTCCCCCCCTCTCTCTGCCTCGGGTAGCCTCGACAGAAATCCTGTGCAAACCACGCCCCCGTCTCTCTCTTCACTCATGCTTTCTCTCCTCTTATTCTTCATGCTCCGCGTCCGCCTCGTCATTGCCTCAGTCGTGCCAAATAGCTGCTCATCTCTCCTTCTCATCTCTCTCTTCGACGACCCGCGTGTCTGGAGCGCGTTAGGAACGTTGACCGCGTATCGAAAATTCGACACGCGTTGACTGCGTGTCCGACATGACTCGGAGGGCTCCCAAACGTGTTGGTGCTACATAGGTTGTGTGTATTCCCTCGAGCACATCATCATCACCCATCATCCATCATCACCATGATGATCCGCAAGAACGCCAAGCTCTCCTCAGTCCTTCGGCGGCAACGATCGTGGCGTCAGTGCAAGAGGAGCCGAAGCCGAGAGGGAGCAGCTTCTGGGACACGCGTGTCCCACACGTTGACCACGTGTCCAAGTCTCGGACACGCGGTCAACGCTTGGACACGCGTGTCCAAGCGTGTCGGACACTCGTCTGTGTAACATAGACGTCAATGCTGATTGTGCTATGTAAGACGACCGATATCCACATTAGCGATTTTCGATCAAAATTGGCCAGATAGACTGAATTGGCATGACGTGAAAAGGCTTATGACTAAATTAACCAAAAATAAATAAATTTGGTACTAAATTTGCACAATTATAATAGGTTCAAGACTTTTTGGGTAATTTTCCTGATTTCATCGTTTCTTATTAACCTCTCAACACTTCAAAACAGCCAGACTGAGAAAAAAACAACAAAAGCTTGATCAACGCATGTTCTCTTGTTTTTTTAATCAATGGGTGTCGGAAATTTTTTGATCACGCAAATGATCTCCAATGGTATGGTGATTTAGAGCCTTAAGCAAGAAGAACAAACGAACTTACAAAAAAACATCAAATAAAGCCGTGAAGCTCTCGAAAACATGGGACACCATTCAGAATTGGTGTTGCGATTGTGGGCTCGCTCATGTTTTGTAGATCCAAACTTCATCGTTTGATTTTGCTAAAACTGTCGTACTTAGGTTATATAAAGTGCTTAAGGCCTTGAGCATAAGCAAGAATCACCCCCTTCAGCTGGATTTTGCCCCAACATATGATCCATGAAGATGAAAGTGCATTTTCACTATATATACACACACACACACACACACACACAAGAAAATAAAAAGTTATATATAATCTTTTAATCGCACTAATTTGAGGGCATAGAGCAAAGCGCACAAAAAAGAAATATTTCTCACTTTCTTGATTAACTCAAAAGAGGCACAGGCCATCTTATTAAAGCATAGATGCATATTTATGTGCTCAAAGTAAATGAAACCAATTTTAATTTGGCCTCAGATAATAAGTAAACCGAGATCAAACAGTAACATGTAAACTGGCTCCAAAATAACCGACAAATAAATGGACCAAAATTACAAAGTTGGTAGAAGGAGAGCAACTAATTTCCGAGGATGTCTTCTAGTTCTTGCAAATCCCACCCAAGCAAAATTAAATAATCAGACTATTAAAGGGTGGGCAAGCTCTTACTATGTAGCTATTTAATAAATTACGACCCCTTTGTTAGGAAAATTACCAAAAAAGTCATAAACATATTTCAATTGTGCCAATTCAGTCCTAAACCTTTTTTTTTTACCAGTTTAGTCCTAAACATTTTGCAATTGTTCCAGTTCAGTCCATTCGGCGAAGGAATATTTTAATATTTTATTTAATATTTTATTTTTCTTTTTGTTTTCCTTCCCTCCCCTTCCCTTCCCGTCTTCTTCCTCCGATCGGTCGCCAAGTCAACGACTGGCTAGAGACAGCAGCCGACGAGGCTCGCATGCCCATGGCGAGGTCGAGCCTCATCGTGGCTGGGCGAGCTCAACCTCGCCTCACCAGATTTGGCAAGGCTCAACCTCGCTATGGGCAGGCAAGCCTCGCTGGAGGCCAGCAAGGTTGTCTCTAGCTGGTCGCTAAACCTTGGCGATCGGCCAAAGCAAGAAGAAGGGAAGGGAAGGGAAGGGAAGGAAAAAGAAATTCAAAAAAATTCAAAAATTCAAAAATTCAAAAATCTAAAAGTTCAAAAAAATATTAAAATATTTGGTCACCGGTTGGCCAGTGTCCCCGTCATCGTCGATTGGCCAAAATTCTCCATATAGACTGAACTGGAACAATTGCAAAAAGTTCATGACTGAATTGAAAAAAAAAAGTTTATGATTGAATTGGTACAATTGTAATAGGTTTATGATTTTTTTGATAATTTTCCCCCCTTTGCTGGTTTCTGACATCTTTCCAACAGTGTCTACGTCAAAAAAACTTATACGTGTGTATATATATCGTTTCCCTTCTTGATAAGTCAACTTAGCATTGCATAATGCTAATTCACCTAATGCCTTTGTCTCTAAGGAAAGGTCCAAGAATTGAAAAATTAGGAAAACGTGTGTTTATCAGTGATCTAAAAAAGCGTACAACAATGTTCGTATACAGATAATATTAATTATTTTCTTGATACGGAGATTGGACCACTGGCTTCTCTTTATACATGTGGAGGGGGTGGCCCGGCCTTCATTTGGTTTGTAATCATAATTTATATTAGGGGTGAGCAGTTCCAGGTTCCACCTAAAACCTGGAACCTACTCGCCCCTACAAATTCCTCATTTTTTGGCACCTGAAACCTACTCGTTGGAATTTGAAACCTGGAACCTACCATGTCACAGTTTCCAAGGTCGGTTCCAAGTTGTTACAAGTTCTTTTTTTTTTTTTCATTTTTTGTTAAGAAAAAATGTGGAACAATAAATAGTTTACACGTTATGGATATCAATCCACCAATCAAAAGACTAGTTGGAGGAAAACATGTTCTTCTCCGATATGATTCCCTCATCTAACATGCGAAATATGACGGCACCAATTTCAACACTCGAGTCGCCTTCGTGATTATATACACACATATACATATATATATCATATGAGAGATTGATTACCTATGAATCATAAAGAAAATGTCTATACTCAAAAAACTAAAACGTGAAGGGGGCGCACATAGGGAAGAAGGGGAACTGTGACACCGAGGCACTATGCTATTTTCCCCTTTAAGAACTTAGTCTCGCGACTTTGGGATGGAGTTTGCTTGTGTTACTCTCGATCCTCGTGTCTCAATCCCACTGTCCACAGTTACACACCAACACCCATGTACCGTCGTTTCAAATCCCGTAAATGCCAAACTTTAATTTGTAAATCTTTCGCAAATTACGCCAAAAAAGATGGAAAGAACACAAGATATAAGCTACAAAATTATCTTTTGTAGTCATCCAATGTATATTTGGTGACAACAAAAGCAAAATAGTGCAAAAGAAATGCATCACAGAAGACAAAATTCATGTATTGTGAGTAACATAATCCACAAAATAGGTGCACAAGAACCAAATTGTATACGGTTCCTTATTCGGTTCTCGGTTCCTGGTTCCAGTTCCGGTTCTCGATTTGGTTCCTATAGGAACCGAGAACCTACCCGGAACCGACGGTTCCTAAAAAAATGGAACCAGGAACCAGACCCTCACACATTGGAACCTAGAACCGGCAGTCCGGTTTTCAGTTCTCGATTTTACCCGGAACTATGGTCACCCCTAATTTATATTAAGGCTCCGTTCGTTTCGCAAAATATGTGATATTTTTGGAAAATATTTTTCAAGAATTGAAAATGACAATAGTTTATGGTGTTCAGCTAAAACTTGAAAACAAATTGAAAAACATTTTCCACCATTCAATATGGAAATTCGGATTTGATTTTCTTACGTGCACTCCTTTTAATGTTTTTTTAAATTTTCTTTTCTTTCATTTTTCATTTTTCCTTTACCTCCACAACTAGCCGGCGACTACCACAGGCGAGCTTGAGGCTTGCTTGACAACTAGCTTCGGGAGAGTCAGGCTCGCACCTTGAGTGTCATTAAATGAATGGATAAAAAGATGAACATGTCAATGCCCAAATTTTTTTTTTCCTTTTTATAAAGTAAATGGATAAAAAGATAAACATGTTGACTTATCATTTTTAAAGATTTAACTCAGTATATAATAATCTACGTCATTAAATAAATATGATTTGTTGTTTGAGCAAACAAAATGATTACATTAAACATTTACCAATATCTTAAGGACCACTTTGAAAAAATTAGAAGCCTAGGAACGACATTGCACATGAGACCAAAGCTCAAGAATCATTTGTGTCATTTCTCAATTTGATGATATTAATAAGATTCGTGATGTCTTCTTAATCGGTCCTATTGGTTTCTTATTAACCTATCAATGCTCAAAACTGCTAGACTGAGAAAAAAAATCTATCTAAACTCTTCAATAGATATTATAAATATTGGATCAAGAAGGATTGACAACACAAGTTTCTTTATATCAATGGGTGTCAAAGATTTTTTTTTTTAGCATCCCAATGATTTACATCGGTGTGGTGATTTGAAATGAAAACTTAAGCGAGAGGAACAAACATGCTTAAACTTAGGCAAAAGGACATCGAAAGTGCCAAAATTTGTATACGATGCTCATTTTAGTACCAATTTTTTTTTTTGGATCACTTAAGTGCAAACTTTTTTTTAAAAACAATCACTTTAATGTCAACTCTGATTTGAAGCTGAC
>BCNH02000001.1:25868324-25879985 GCA_001662345.2 Metrosideros polymorpha var. glaberrima
AACTCCACATGGAGGGCTTCGCTGGAGTTTCTCCGATTTGACACTTAAGTAACTGTTTTTTTCCGATTTTAGCACTTAAGTGAGCGAACGAAAAGTTTTGGCATCAAAGTGATCTCCTTACACAAGTTTTAGCATTTTTTGTATCCTTTTGCCCTTAAACTTATATAAAGCCGTGAAGCTCTTGAAAATGATAATTACACAAATGGTCTATGAACTTTGGCCCAATGTGCAATGTGATCCCTGAACTTTCAATTTGACACAAATGGTCCCTAAACTTTAGCTCAATATTTAATGTGATCCATAAACTTTCAATTTGACACAAATAACTCTGAACTTTTGGTACATATTCAAACTGGTCCATGAACTATATGAAAATATTCAATACTATCGCTGAACTTAAATTAATGAAAGGACCACATTAAATATTTTCATATAGTTTAGGGACTAGTTTGAACATGTATAAAAAATTTATTGACCATTTATGTCAAATTGAAAGTTCATAAACCACATTGAACATTGAGCTAAAGCTCAAGGACTTCTGTGTCAAATTGAAATTCATGGACCACATAACACATTGAGCTAAAGTTCAGAAACTAATTGTATCATTTTCTCCTCTTGAATATATTGCACACCATTGACCATTGGTGTTGCGATTGTGGGCTTGCTCATGTTTGGTGGATCCAAACTTCATCATCTGATTTTGCTAAAACTGTTGGATTTGGGTCGGATAAAGTGCTTAAGGCCTTAGGAATAAGAGTTCACCCCCTCCAGATGCTTTGTGCTCCATATATATGATCCATGAAGACGAAAGTGCACTTGCTCTATACATATACCCTCACAAAGGAAAAAAAAAGGAAAGAAAATCCAGAATTTTTTATCGCACTAATTTGGGCACACGCATAAAGCGCACGAGTAAGAAAAAAAAATATCAATTTTCTAATTAACTCAAAGGGTTAATACCACGAAAACTCCAAACTGATATATTTGTGACAAATTTACCTCAAACTAATTTTTTACCACAAAAAACCCAAAAGTGGTACATTTGTGACAAATATACTCCAAATTAATACACCTATGAAAAATTTACCCTCCAGTTAAATTAGGTTAATACCACAAAAAATCACAAACCGGCACATCTATGGCAAACAGAGGGTAAAAGCCCAAACGAGTACATCTCGTCAACCGTCACGTGTCATCAAACTCAGCAATTTTGATGGTAAAATTTAACGAAAATTAACTGAGGGTAAATTTGCCTTAAGTATATCAGTTTGGGGTAAATTTGTCACATATGTACTAGTTTGAGGTTTTTCATGGTCAAAAAATTAATTTGGGGTAAATTTGTCACAAATGTACCGGTTTGGGATTTTTCTTGGTATTAACCCTAACTCAAAAGAGGTAAAAGCTATTTTACAAAAGTGTAAATGCATAATATGTATGTGTTCAAAACAAATCGAATTTGGCCTCAAATAATTACTAAACCGAGATGGAAAAAGGAAAATGAAAATTGGGTCTAAACTGACAAATAAAAGGACCAAAATTGCAAAGTTGGCAGAAGGAGAACAGATTTCCGAGGATATCTTGTAGTTCTAGTAAATTCACCAAAGCAAAAAATTTTGTTAGACTATTAAAGGGTGTGCAAACTCTTATTGTATAGCTAGTTAATTAATTACGACCCTTTTGCTTGGGATCTGATATCTTTTAAAAGTGTCTATGTAAAAAAAAAAAACATATATATCTCTATAGTATATCGTTTCCCTCCTTTATAAGTTAATGTAGCATTACATAATGCCTTCGGCTCGATGGAAAGGTCTAACAATTGAAGAAATAGGACAACGTTTTACCCGTGATCTAGAAAAGTATACTGTAATGTTTGTAGACAGATAATGTTCCTTATATTCTCGCAACAGAGACTGGACCACTGGTTTCTTTTATACATCTGGAAGGGGTGGCCAGGGTTTCATTTGGTTTGTAATCATAGTTTATATTAATTAGACTCCATAATTCAGACCACTTGAGCCAACACGCTATCAAAGTAGAGCAATTTATTCATTATCTAGCGTATGTACTTGTATAGCGTGTGTACTCTCATGTGTCTCACATGCGAAAAAATTCAATGAAACTTATTTAATGTATGACGAGCCAAGTTTTGTCCGACAGATTGTATAATGTCGTCCTTTGTGTTAAATACTAATAAACTATTTTAGTGTAAATATGCCCAACCACATGTTTAAGCGGCGTTTTCTAGTGATATATGGAATCAATTTGCATCATGATACTATATATCTCTGACTCCAGTCTGACAAATAAATGGACCATAATTACAAAGTCGGTAGAAGGAGAACGCCTGACTTCCGAGGATATTTAGAATAGTTCTTGTGAACCCACCCAAGCAAAAACAAAAATTATTAGACTATCGAAGGGTGTGCAACTCTCACAATGTAGCTAGTTAATTAATTACGACCCCTCATATCTTGACAACAATGTCTATGTCAGTTGCATATCTTTTCCCTCCTTTATAAGTTAATTTAGCATTGCGTAATGCTGACTCACCTAAAACCCTAGGCTCGATGGAAAGGTTCTAGAATTAAAGAAATAGGACAACGTGTATTTACCCGTGATCTAGAAAAGTTGATAATAATATTGGTAGAGCAATGGAGACTGGACCACTGGTTTCTCTTTATACATGTGGAAGGGGGTGGCGAGGGGCTTCGTTTGGTTTGTAATCATAGTTTATATTAATTAAACTCCATTATTCAGACCACTAGACCCATCACGTAATCAAAGTAGAGCAATTTACTCATTAGAATACTACATACTTATATATGTGCACGCACTCCCGTGTAAGAGTCTAATGAAATTCATTTATTATATGACATGTGAAGTTCTAACTGAGGAATTATATAATATTGCCTTTTGCCTTAAGTATAAATAAACCATTGTAGTGCAAATGCACTCAATAACATCATGTAGGCTTGGTTGTTAAGTAATATTTTGAGTCAGTTCTTATCATGATATTAGGTAGATCTGACCTTATCCTCTTCATAACAAAAAAGAGAATGGAATTCAAACTTTAGGAGTTTATTCTTTGATTTCCTATCGCGTGATAAAAAAAAACTAGTCAAATTACAAATCATGCGAGACCCATTTAGGTCGGTCGGGGAGACGGCCTGCTGGATTAATTTGTCGGAGCTTTTGTTTTCAATACTACAAGATGCTCCTTTCTAAGCAGAGAAAGGGAAGAACCCTAGCTGTCATATCTTCTACGCGAATCAATTTGATTTCTCTGTAGCTGTCCATATCTTCTTCACCAATCAACTTGATTTCATTTCCAACTCTAGTCTTAATATACGAGATTACATATTTCTTAATGTTATCACGTGGGATTTTTCCTTCACAAAGCCACTACATATAATAAAGCTTAGTTTATTACGGTTGTGCAAAACGTTGAAATGAAACGCACATCATAACAACAAGTAGGGACATCTTATCTCAGGTTAGGGACTAATTGCACATTTCAGCAAATCCGTTGCACTAGCCTCACAGGCTATCAATTAGTTTGGAGACCTTTATCCTAAAATAGACTCGATTCAAATTATATAACCACTAATGGATTATTATTAGGTTTATTGTCAGTGTAAAAATATTATACCCGTGAATTTAGAGTTAATTTTGTAATCGAATAATAAAGCCACCAAAAGTTGAGAGCATTTTGCAGCAAAGCAACCGATGGTAATTATAATTCTTCAATGAGGGTATTTTTCTCTCCAATGTATGGGTGTTCAGATCAGTCTTTTGCGTAGAAAATTCCAAATTTTTCTGGGGAATTTGGTTCTTCAATCTATGAAGAAAATTTACTCATAGTTTTTTCGGATCAGATTACGCAAGTAATCTTAACTCTGAATCATAAGGAATGTACAGCTGCCAAAAACCTGCAGAAAATGTGGGTTTTACCGCTTTAACCTCGACGGGAAAATAACTCTTTTATCTACATTTTAGCTTTTAATATTATTTTTCTATTCAATACGCCAAACTAATGGTGCTTAGGGAAGAAGAGAGATACACCAAATAGGACATGTTCCTCGTGAAGCTAAAAAAATTTATAACGCCGGAATAGAGCAGAGGGTGAATGACTTGTAGTAAAATTAGGTTACAGTGTCGTCTGATTTTGCAAATTTCAAATAAATGTTTGAGGGCTCAAATTTGTTTAAATTGTTTCTTTTTTGCAAACCAAAATTGTTTAAATGAAAGTTAGCCCTTGTGCAATGTAAACAACTAATTTAGACTCGTTCCAAAAAGATTTGTGCCATCATTTTTTTGATACCTGAGTAAAAATTTCTATCCCTTGTATGAAAACCTGCATTGTCAGTGAAATCTAAAAAATGTTTGCCATGTGTTTTTTATTTGTTAACAATTAACATCCCACGTAAGTGTTTGAACTTCCTCTGATGCGTCTCATGTTTTCTCAACGTAGTGTAAGACGTAGTTTTTTTTTGGTAAGGTAGTGTAAGACGTAGTTAATCTTTCTAATACATAAAAAAAGAAAAACTCGAAGGCACTTTGTAACCTTACCCTTCTTGCGGGAAACTTTCCATAAAAGCTCATCCCCGTCATTAACATAAATCATATATAATCCTATATGTCTAAAGAATGTACAGAACTCTCACTTAACATTATCAAACTAACTGCCAAACAATCTCAGAATCGGTCTCTCTCATTTTCAATTTGAATTTATACATCATTCTCACCTTGTTAATCTCATTCCCCTGAAATCATTAAAAACTCCAATTTTCATATGCGTTTATCCCTTAGAAACTTTTACTCACTATGTTCACACGCAGAAGCATGTGCTCTTTTGCTAATCTTGAAAAACAGCGTTCTCTTTGAATCAATGTCAATATCATATGGAAAGAACACTCGGGGTTAGGTGCTTTTACTTGTTCTCACTCCTCCTTTGGTGAAAGATAAACCTTAGGGAAACATGGTACTAGCAGCGCAATGTATTGTTTGCACAAGTAGACATGTTAAGGATGGATTCTGCAATTATATTTTCATACATTTGCTCCTAAAGACGAGAGAACTCGAAAAATAGAGTACTGTGCAGGCCTTCTTAGTAGTAATGTTGATTTTATAGAGTAAGCTACACAACCAAAAGTGATTTGCTCTGTGAGCAAATTAAAGCATGATCAAACAGTTAGTGTTGTATGTATTTAAAAGCTGGATTCCAACATTACGTCGACGATGGGATAGGTCCTGTAAGAAATGCTAGATATACCAAGAATGACTATATAAATGACGTGACAGATGGCAAGCTAGTAGGCCATATTCAACATCCAACAACAATCCGCCATGTCATTTCTTTCTAAAAAAGACGACAGTTAGATTCAACTTCAGAACTTGAAAATCTTTGCATCGTCATCAAGATGGTCCTTTCTGGTTTATTATCTTTTCGTTCCACATGAAATTTTGAGGAAAAGAACAAACGAATTTTCAAATGTTCTACTTTCTTTGAACATCTTGCTATCCGAGGACAGTGAATTTGAATCTTCCAGGAGGGGTACTCAAAATGTGGACCATGTGCATTTGAAATTTATTACCACAATGCAATAGATGATTCCCTTAGTTTGCTAGGTACATCTGATAATCCTGCCTGTTTAACTTGGAAAGAAAAGGAAATGAAAAAAAGAGACTGGCCATGCTGTGAAAAAATATTATTAGAAGTGAATAGAGCA
Organism: Metrosideros polymorpha var. glaberrima; assembly: GCA_001662345.2. NCBI lineage: Eukaryota > Viridiplantae > Streptophyta > Magnoliopsida > Myrtales > Myrtaceae > Metrosideros > Metrosideros polymorpha. Next base: position 25,874,054 of record BCNH02000001.1, read on the forward strand.
TCACATTAATTCCCCTGGTTAAATAGCATGGTCGTCATGAAACCATTGTTGCTCATCAATGAATGATGCCAGTCATATCACTCCTCTACTTGCGTTAATGATACAAATGGAAGAGTCGCGCAAACTAGTTAAATCAGACAAAAAAGAATACTAGTATCAAGTATGGCAAAAGAAAAACTAGTTAATGGTTATTCACACAGAAAATTATCAAGTTATGAAGAGAACGAATTGCCAGCGTCCATGTTTATGGATCTAAATTTCAATGGGGTCAATAACTCCCCTGTCCAAGAAATTGATTCAGTTCAACTCAACAAATGCATGTAAATAGTCAAATTATTTGATCAATTTTCAGTAAGAAATCAACCCTAAAGCATCCTCACTTTGGCCTATCAAATTGCACGGGGAAAGCATGAAAGCTCTTGGTAGATTGTGCAAAGACAAACATACTGTATATATCAATTACCCACAACTTACAAGCCATGCAAAACAATTAGCTTGGATACTTCTTTCTGTTGCTTTCTACAAAGAAGCTCATCAGTTGTCACGATACATTTCTGTCGAGGTACTATTTTGCATATTTCCGATATGCAAAAGCTACTACAATCAAAATCTCATACCTCTTCCAATATCAGAAAATGAATTAAAACCAAGCAGGAGGCCTCATCCTTCCACAAGGGTCGCGAATCCTCTCTAGTATCACCAATAGTCTTGGTAGTCATATGTTAGATTCCTTGCGAAATGCAATTAAGGGTTCAACATCGGAACGAGCAGTTCCTTGAGTTCCCCCTCCAACTCAGTTAAACCGAAACTTCCGTTCCCATCTGCCTACAAATCATATTGAACAAATGGCTCAACCCAAAAAAAATGCAGAAGAAATATAAAAAGATTGACAAGAACCAAGTAAACCTGCACATTTAAAATAAATATTACTTGGGTTACTTACCAGCTCGCAGTGGATCGTGTGGACTACCCTATCATTGACTCGACTGGAAAAACAGCTAACAACATCAAGTCCTTGTTGAAGCAGTAGCTCTAGTACAGTAGATAACAGCAAATCCTTATCCCTGATGCTTCGGCTGATCACGATTTCCATGCTCTTGCGAGTTGAATTGACCGTAAACGTGGTTGAGCATGAAGAAATGGAGCTTGGAGAGTCAATGGAAGCCAAACTATGAATGCTCTTGAGCTTGTCTCTCTTGAAGCTCAGCTCCCTCATATTCGCCTGCAGGTGTTTGATGTAATTCACGGCCTCGTTCATGTGATCCGACATGGAACGCTTTCCCTAAAAAAAACAAGTGAAACAAAACCCTAAATTTCATTTTCATGTAATGTCTTACCTCTTCGTATAATCACCCAATTAAGCACACTCACACTTGCGCGGGCACAGAAGAAGAGAGCAAAGACTCGAAAGGTAATTAGGTTTTTCACCTTGATGAATTTGAGGGGCAGTTTGGATCTAAGACTTGTGCAAAGCGAAGCCATTTCTTGCCGTCTTTGCCGCTCAATCTCTCTATGCTTTTTCTTCCTATCGCCGTGATCATCGTCTTCGCCGGTCCTCTCGTGGCAGTTACTAACAGAGAACTTTCGTCGGTTCTTTACCACTTTAGAAATGGCACTACTACTTTCCATATAGGAGCTTCCCAGGATAAGATCTTTGGGGATCTTGTGTTGTTGGTGGGGGTTGGAAGAACAGCTCATTGCTACCGTGTGAAGGGCACATCAGCTCCAGATGGAGCGGTTTAAATACTCATTAAGCGTAATAGATAGAGAAATGTTTGTTAGGGTATGTGATTATGGGCCTAAGATGCTTCGTTTTCTGGTCTTTTTCCTTTATTGGCAAAGGGCAAGCTGAATTAAATAATGGGGAATTGCATTATTGTGTGGACTGGACCACTCAATGGACTGCTAATTAAATCAATTAGGAATGTTATTAGGGCTTTCTTTTTCTTGTGGGCACTGTACATTTGTACGAAAGTAAGGCCTAACATCTGAATTCGCATTTAAGGGACCATCGTTCCCACATGTTAATTAACGAATGCATGTGTCCATCCCATATGAATTTCAATATGTGTACAAGTCCAAAAGTGTGGAAACAATAATATGTCGGTTCACATGGTTACTCCACCACTTATATGTAGAAGCTTCACACTAATTATAGATGCTATCCAATGAAATCACCAAAACTTTTTTGTGTCATCAAAACCCCTAAATTTGTACCAGTGTAACAAAAATTCTCTCTATCTACCACAAAAAACCCTAAACTCACCCACTTGATATCAGTACCCCCAAGCTTTTCTTTCATAACACCAATATTGTAAACTTATACCAATGTGAAAAATTTTAGGATATTTTGTCAAACTGATACAAATTTGAGGGTTTTTATGTTACAAGAAAAGTTTCGGTATTGGTGTCATAATAAGCATGGTTTAGCATTTTTTGTGACACAATAAAAAGTTTAGGGTACTGGCATGACAGTGAGCATATTTTAGAATTTTTTGTGGTATTAATGCTTGATAATATATGATAAAACAGTCTTTGCGTATATATCTCATTATACTTCTTGCCCCAATTGACATAGATGTGTGGTATAAATTATATGCTCAATTGCAAGCAACAACTTAGCCACAACTTGTAGAAGGCCCTGCAAAAGATGATTTCAATGTAAAGTATACGTTAAAAGGCTCGATTATCTAAGAGGCATAACAATAAAAAGAAATAAGGAATTTACCTTTTGTTTATCACTAATTATGACCCAGCATCATCCATGTGTGTTTATAACGTAGAAATCCCACATCAAATTTGTCAAGAAATAAGTCTAGATATCTCTATTCTCAACTTTGACAACTGCCCAAGTAATTGGGAACATCTGACTGTTTGCATCTCTTCCAACAGCACACAAGATCAGATATTAATAAATTTTTCTTCAAGCAACCATATAGCCCCACAACTTTTTACATCCAGCAAGGAAGTCTTTCTTTCAAGCATTAAGGCAGATGCATATTCTCTCAAATAATTTGCATATCAAGCTTTTGAACCTTCAATATAACAATACTTTCAAGATTTCTCTCCCTAAGCTCCTCAGCATATCCCATAGATTTGCATATTCCTTCCTATAGTTTCATATTAGAACTTTAGAAGCGAACAACTTAGCCTTCGTATGTTGAGTCATAGCTCATATTGTACTAAGATAGTGATTTGCCAATCAAAATCCTGTACCCCTCTTATATTTTTAAGTTAATGCTATAGGTATGTTATGAACAGTAGGTCTTCACAAGGAATGATCCATTTCTAACATCAAAAGATCTAGAAATATTCCAAAGACAACTTTCATGAGCACATTTGCTCCGACAATTTTTTTCTCATTTTTATAAATTTTATCTCTTTATGCTCAATTACTCAATGTTTTATGAGCGCATCTTTCAATTGCTTGCTACTATCAAACATCATAAATACTATAAACATAGGCATTGCAAAATCAGGATCATACAGTTGAGAACTTGCTTCTCCTTCTTGTAATATCATCATCATCTCACACTACATCAGATCCCAAACTCCCATCTCTATCTTTTTCAGAGAGTCTATTTAGTAACCAGCTTCAACAACTACTACATTATATACTTCAAATTGTTGGGGATTAGATTATTGTCCTACAAATTGTTAGGATGGTACAAATCTAGCGGATGCTTCCCTTGTAATCCGATCGTTTTGGGCACTCCTTCGTAATTCCCTAATTTTTCTCCTTCTCCTCATCATCATCACTAGTCAAAAATCTTACATCAACTTGGAAGTTTGTCTCGTCATCATCCACCTTAAATTCATCACCCTTTAAGCTAGCATTATCGCCTTTGTCAACTAAGTCACCACGATCTATACCACCCTAGTGCTGAACCACTGCCTTACCTAAGCTAGCGTCATCATGACCACCCTCACCAGCACCTTCACTAGCACCCTCTCCTACCTCATTGTATGTAAAATTTTCTCCACGTACCTCAAATATGATGCAAATAATAGGAAACTAGATCAACAATACTACTATCATTCCATATATATCTCAACCCATCTTCTAGAGACTTTCTAAGAAACTTAAAATAAAACTTTTGGAAATTACTATTTACCCAATTCTCAATGTCTCTAATGAACCTTCGATAGTTCATTGAACTGATATCCCCATGGCCAACATATGCAAGCAATAGGCTTATAAAATTTCCACCGTGTAAAAGTTAACCAATGTTAACTTGTCGTTCATCTCGACCCAACACAAAAAGGCAATGTAAATTATAAGCAGACACATAATGAATGGACAACATAACACATAAAAATAAAGCTTTCCTACTATTTGCATTTCCTATCTTGCTTTGTAAACTTTTCAATCAACATTGCAGACAATACCAGAATATGAGGTCAACAACACTTTGTCGTGTTCGCTGCAAAATCTCGAAGTTGAATCAAGTCTCGACTGGATTATGGGCGAATTGGGTCTTCGCAATTTGGACAAGCGTATCTAGGATTGCGATGGAAGGACTCAACTTGAGGGAAATGGTAAGAAGGGATTGGATTTGGGGGAAAATTTGCAAGCAATTTGGGTCATCGTGAGTTAGGGTTCCTACGGATTTGGGCGAGATAGATTTGGGGATTAGATGTGCTGAACAACGCAAGTTAGATGACATCGTTAGGGGACGTTAGTTTGATATTGTTTTAGTGAAATAACATTGTTTTCCTAGCGGAAATGGTGTTGTTTCGAATGCCAACGGTCCACGCCAATGATAGTCGTGTCATGTAAGCTAGATGGCATTTATTAGATCTCCACATCAGAATTTTATAATTTAAATTGGCTAGATAAACTACAATAGAAGATTGTCAAAAGGTTTAGAATTACATCGGTTAAATTGAAAAGTTTAGGATTTAATTGGCATTCGTACAATAGATTTGTATTTTTTGGATAACTTTTCCCGTTAAAATTAATTTTCACTTACAAGTCATGCTTTATGCCAAAAAAATGGTGATATGAATTTGATAATATTAATTAGATCAGTGATTTCTTCTTGTTGGATTTTATCAGCTTCTTGGTAAACTCTCTCAACACTTCAAAATAGCTAGACTGAGAAAAAAATTAGTAAAATTATATCCATATATAAGATCAAGCAGAATTGACAACAGAATTTTTTCTATATGGTTGGGCGTTGAAGATTTTTTTAATGTTCGAATGATTTGCACTAGTGTGCGGGATAATTACCAAAAAAGTCCTAAACCAATTGTAATTATGCTAATACAGAACTAAACTTTTTTTTTGCTAGTTCAGTCTTAAACCTTTTGTAATTATTCTAGTTTAGTCCATCTGGCAAATTTTGACTGGGCGGCGCTGACATGGACGCCGGCTGGTCAGTGACAGAATATTTTAATCTATTTTTGAATTTTTTATTTTTTGAATTTTTGAATTTTTTTATTTTTCCTTTTTTTCTTTTATTTTTCTCTCTTTTTTTTTCCCTCCCCTCCCCTTCTTCTTCCTCCAGTCAGGCGCCAATAAACTTAGGTAAAGCCGTGAAGCTCTGGAAAATATGGCTCAACATTCAAAAGTGGCGTTGCGATTTTGGGCTTTGCTCATGTTTGGCGGATCCAAGCTTCATCATCTGATTTTGCTAAGACTGTCGGATTTGGGTTGGACAAAGTGCTTAAGGCCTTAAGAATATCAGTTTTCACCCCCCTTCAGCTGCTTACTGGATAGCTAGTCAATAAATTACGACCCCTTTGGTAGGTGGATATTTACAACAGTGTCTATGTCAATATATATCTTCAAGAATATTATCCAAAAAGTCCTAAACCTATTGCACTTTTGCCAATTCAGTCCTAAACATTTCAATTTTGCCAATTAAGTCCTAAACCCTTTTACACTTTGCCAGTTGAGTCCATTTGGCCAATTTTGACTAGAATTTGC
>BCNH02000001.1:25880070-25903246 GCA_001662345.2 Metrosideros polymorpha var. glaberrima
GCAAATTCTGGCTAGAATTGACCAAATAGACTCAAATGGCAAAGTGTGAAAAGGTTTAGGACTCAATTGGGAAAATCGAAAGGTTTAAAGCTGAATTGGCAAAAGTACAATAAGTTTATGAGTTTTTGGACAATTTTGCCATATATCTTCTTCCCTCCTTTATAAGTTAATTTAGCATTGCGTAATGTTCACTCACCTAATACCCTAGGCTCGATGGAATGTCCAAGAATTGAAGAGATAGGACAACGTGTGTTTACCCGTGACGTAGAAAAGTATACAATAATGTCTGTAGAGCAATAGAGAATGGACCACTGGTTTCTCTTTATACATGTGGAAGGGGTGGCCGGGGCTTCATTTGGTTTGTAATCATAGTTTATACTTAATTAAACTCCATGATTCAGACCACTTGGGCCAACACACCATTAAAGTGTAGCAATTTATCCATTTGAATACGAGTGTGTACTTATATACTATGTGTGTACTAGCATGTGGAAAAGGTTCAATGAAACTTATTTATTATTTGACAAGCTACGTTTTAATTGATGGACTATATAATATCGTCCAAAAAACTATGGTAGTGCAAATGCACCCAACCACATTGTTTAAACATTGATTTCAAGTGATGTTGCAAGTCAATTAATATTTTTGATACTAAGTATATATGGCTCTATTATATTGTCATAGCAAAAGAAAGAAGGGAAAATTCCAATCAATGGCCCAAAGTGGACTCGTTTTTTCAAATAAAAGCCTGAAGTGAATCGTGTTTCAATTAAGGGCCTAAAGTGGCCAAAAAGTCTCAAATAATGGTCTGAAGTGGATCACGTTTCAATTAAGGGCTTGAAGTGATCAAAAAATCTCAAATAAGAGCTTGATCTAAGGATAATGTTGTATTTTCACTATATTGATTAAATAAAATAAAAATATTTAAAAAATGGAGGAAGAAGGAAGGGGCAACAGCCCCGCCCTTTGCTGCCGCCACCCCCATCGCCAATCGAAAAGGGCCGGCGGGGTCGCCAGCCCTCGCCAACCGGGGCAAGGGCCCGACGACCCTTACCTAAATGCGNNNNGGGGGCACGACCCTAGCCCAGATTTGGGCGAGGGTCGTCAAGCCCTCACCCCGGTCGACGAGGGTCATCGAGGCCTCACCGAGGGCCGGCAACCCCTGCCAGCCCTGGCCAAGCCCCTGCCGACCATTTCCAATCGGCGACGGGGCGGCGGCAACACCTTACTGCCGCCGCTTGCCTTCTTCCTCCATTTTTCTTTTTTCTTTTTTAATCAATAAAGTGAAAAGACGAAAATATCCTTGCATCAGGCTTTTTTTGAAACTTTTTGGTCAGTTTAGGCCCTTAATTGAAATAGAGTCCAGTTCATGCTCTTATTTGAAAAAACGAGTCCATTTCGAGCCAGTAATTGGAATTTTCCCAAGAAAGAACCGAATTCAAATTTTAACAGTTTGTTCTCTGATTTCCCATCACGCGATGAAAAAACTTGTTAAATTACAAATCATGCGAGATCCATTTAGGTCGATCGAGGAGGCAGCCCGCTGAATTAATTTGTCGTAGCTTTTGTTCAATAGTACAAGGTGCTCCGTTCTAAGCGGAGAAAGAGAAGAACCCTAGCTGTCATATCTTCTACATTAATCACGTTGATTTCACTTAGCTGTCATATCTTGACATACCTTCTACAATAATCAAACTGATTACACTTTAGCTGTCATATATTCTACAGAAATAAAGCTGATATCACTTTCCAACTCTTGATTGGGAGATCACATATTTCTTAATGTTTCGACATAGGATTTTTCGTTCACAAAACCACTATATATAATAGCTTAGTTTTACGGTTATGCACCGAATTTTTTAACATTAAAATGAAACGCCCATTATAACGAAAATTAGGGACATCTAATTTCAGGTAAGGGGCTCATTGCATTAGTGTCCAAAATTCGAGCAAACCCGTTGCACTAGTCTCACAGGCTAACGATTTATTTGGAGACATTTATTCTAAAATAGACTCATTCCTACTACATAACCGATATTGGATTATTATTATTATTATTATTATTATTATTATTAGATTCAGCGCCGGCGTGAAAATATATTCACTAATTTATGGTTGGATGACATGGGGTTTTGGAGTTGAGAGCATCTTGCAGCAATGTAACATGTGGGATTTATAATTTTTCCGGTAAGTGTGTTATTTTCTTCAATGTGTTGCTGTTCAGATCAGTCATTTGCGTATAAATTTCCAATTTTTTGGGGCATTTGGTTCTTCAGATTCCAATACGCTAGTAATATTAACTCTGAGTTACAAGGAACGTACAGTAAATGTGTGCATTACTGCTAAGTGTGAATCACTTGTAGTGAAATTAGCTTACTGGGTATCAAGTGATGTTGCAAATCTCACATAAATTCTTAATCAATTGAGGCTCAGATGTTTAAATGTTTTTGGCCAACCCAATTTGTTTAAATGAAAGTTTACCCATGTACATTTCAAACAACTAATTTGGACTCGCTCCAAAAAAATTTATGCCATCCCTTATTTGATATCTGAGTTAAAATTTCTATCCATTGCATGAAAACCTGCACTGTCAGTGAAATCTCAAAAATGGTTGCCATGTTCCTTTATATGTTCAAGTGTTTGAACTTCCTCTGATGCGTCGCGTGTTTTTTCGACATATTGTAAGAGGAAGTTAATCTTTCTATACATAAAAAGGAAAAACTCAGAGGTGCTTTGTAACCTTAAACTTTTTGCGGAAAACTTTCCATAAAATCTCATCCTTGTAATTAACACATATCACATATGGTCGTATACTTTTAATAGACGTACGGAACTCTCACTTAAAATTATCAAACTAACTGCCAAACAATCTCAGGATCTCTCTCGTTTTAAATTTGAATATATCTTTCCCATCTTGTAATTATTTGATCTCATCCCCGCGAAATCATTCCAAACTCCAATTATCACATGCGTTTTTTCCTTCAAAACTTTTACTCACTATGTTCACACTCACAAGCATGTGCTCTTTTGCTAATCATGAAAAACAGCGTTCTCTTCGAATCAACGTCAATATCGTATGGAAAGAACACTCAGGGTTAGGTTCTCTTACTCATTCTCTCCTCTCCTTTGGTGAAAAAGAAGAAAAAAACATAGGGAAACATGGTCATAGCTGCACAATGTATCTGTAAACAACTAAACCAGGCGCAATTTACATTTGATCCTAAAGACTAAAGAGAACTCAAACAATAGAGTACAAAACCCTGGAGGCATTTTTAGGAGTAATGCTGATTCAATAGAGGAAGTTATGCAACTGAAAGAGGATTGATTCGCGAGCAAATTAAAGGATAATCAAATGGTCAATGTTGCATGTATTCGAAAGCCAGATTACAAGTATTACGTCAATGAATGGATAGATCCTGTGAGGAATGCTAGACATACCAAAAATAGTTTACTACAAGATGTGATGGACTGCAAGCTAGTAACACATATTCAACATCCACAAACAGTCTGCCACATCATTTCTTTCTGAAAAAGATTATACTTAGATTCTACTTCGGAACTTGAAAATCATCGCATCCTGATCAAGATGGTTCATCTTTCACTTTACCAGCTTTTCATTGCACATAATATTTTGAGGAAAAGAACGAATGAGTTTTCAAATATTCTACTTTCTTGGAACATCTTGCTATCCGGGGGCAATAGCTATGAATCTTCTATGAGTGGTACTCAAACTGTGAGTCATGTGCATTTGAAATTTATTACCATAATGCAACATGTGATTCCCTTATTTTGCTATGTGCATTTAATAATACTGCCTGTAAACATGGAGAAAAGAGGAAATATAAAATAAAAAGACTGGCCATGCAGTAAATGGATACAGTTAAGTATGAATAGAGCATCATATTTTCTCCCTGATTAAAAAGCATCGTCTTCATAAACCAATGTTGCTCATCAATGAATGATGCGAGTCATAGAAGAGTCTTGCAAAGTTGCTAAATCTGACAAAAAACAAGAAAACTATATTATATCGAGTACGGCCAAAGAAAAACTAGTTAACGATTATCCACGCTGAAAATTATCAAGTTATACAGTGAACGAATCGCTGGCGTCCCTGTTTTTGTATCTAACTTCCAACGGGGCCAACAACTCCCCTGTCCAAGAAATTGAGTTTAATACAACTCAACATATGCATATAGATAGTCAATTTGTTTGATCTTTTTTTGGTTAGAAATCGACTCCATAGAATCCTCACTTTGGCCCATTGAAATGCATGTTTTCGCACAGAAACTGAGTTGGAGATCATCGGGAAAGCTTGAAAGCTCTTTGGTAGATTGTGCAAAGACAAAAATAATGAATGTATCAATTATCCACAACTTACAAGCAGTGCATGCCAGTAAGCTAGGAAAATTCTTGCTGTTCGCTTTCTACCAAGAAACTCATCAGTCGTAGCCAAATGTCTGTTTTAGCCATGATTCTTCTTGTTCTTTTTTGCATGGAAGGTTCTATTTACAAATTTCCAACGTGCAAAAGCTACTACAACGAAAGTCTCGTACCTCTTCCAATATCAGAAATTGAGTCAAACACAAACAGGAGGCCTCATCCTTCCAGATGCGTTGCTCTAGGGAATTAATTTCCACGAGGGTCACAAACCCTCTTTAGTATTACAAGAGTTTTGGTAGTCACATGTTAGATAACTTGCGAATTGCTATCACGGGTTCCACACTCGAATGAGCAGTTCCTTGAGTTCCCCCTTCAATTGACTTATATCGACACTTCCATTCCCGTAGGCCTACATATCATGTTGTGCAAATGGCTCAACCCGAAAAATTGCAAAAGAAATACAAATGACTGACAAGAACTTTGTAAACCTGCATATTTAGAAAAAATAGAACTTAGGTTACTTACCAGCTCGCAGTGGATCGTGTGGACTATCCTATCATACGCTTGACTGGAAAAACAGCTAACAACATCAAGTCCTTGTTGAAGCAGTAGCTCTATTACAGTAGATAACAGCAAATGCTTTTCCCTGATGCTTCGGCTGATCACGATTTCCACACTCTCGCAGCATGAATTGACCGTAAACGTGGTCGAGCATGTTGAATTGGAGCTAGGAGAGCCGAGGGCAGCCAAACTGTGAATGCTCTTGAGCTCGTCTCTCTTGAAACTCAGCTCTCTAATCTTCGCCTGCAGGTGTTTGATGTAATTCGCCGCCTCATTCATGTGATCCGACATCGAACGCTTCCCCTGAAAAAACGAGTGAAACAAAACCCTAAATTGCATTCTCATGTAATCTTCACCCTCTTCGTATTGTCACATAATTAAGCACAGCCACACTTGCGCAGGCGCAGAAGAAGAGAGCAAAGACTCGAAAGGTAACTAGGTTTTTCACCTTGATGAATTCGAGGGGCAGTTTGGATCTAAGACTCGCGCAAAGCGAAGCCATTTCTTGCCGTCTTTGCCTCTCGATCTCCCTATGCTTTCTCTTCCTATCGCCGTGGTCGCCGTCTTGGCCGGTCCTCTCATGGTAGTTAGTGACGGAGAACTTTCGTCGGTGGTTCTTCACTACGTTAAAAATGGGACTGCTTCTTTCCATGAAAGAGCGTCCCAGGATAAGATCTTCGGGGATCTTGGGTTGTTGGTGGGTGCTTGAAGAACAGCTCATTGCTACTGTGTAAAGGTAACATTAGCTCTAGATGGAGCGGTTTAAATACTCATTAAGTATAATAAATGGAGATATGTTTGTTAGGGTATGTGATTATGGGCCTAAGATGCTTCGTTTTCTAGTCTCCTTCCTTCATTGGCGAAGGGCTAGCTGAATTAAATAGTGGGGAATTGTATTATTGTGAGGTCCGTCCTCCAAATGGACTGCTAATTAAATTAATTGAGAATGTTATCTAGGGCTTTATTTTTCATGTGGGCACTGCACATTTGTACGAAAGTAAGGCCTAACATCTGAATTCACATTTGAGGGACCCTCATTCCCACATGCTAATTAATGAAGATGTGTCTCCTTCCAGTATGAATATCAACATGTGTTCCAAATTCATGATTATCAAGCTTTACAAGTCCAAAAGTGAGGAAACAACAATAGGTCAGTTCACATGGTTATTCCCACCTCTTATATCTAGAAGCTTCACACTAATAATAGATGATGTAGTTATCCAGTGAAATATTTTTTCCCAGACTACTGATAAGATATGATAAACTTAATATATATACCATTTAGACAGTAAATGCATGGCTATGATGAAAAGAACCATCTTCATGCGGTAATTATTGATGATTTGATTTGCTGCTTCTTCTTCTTCTTCTTCTTCTTTTGACTTGGACAATGCTGCCTTCCAACTAATATGGGAGACATTCTTCAAATTTCACGTGTCAATGTACCTGACTGGGACCCTAACACTATGTCAAATCAAATAGGGTTTTTTCTGTGCTGGAAAGTTCTCGACCTACGAAGTCTTTTCGAAAATTTTCAGCACTGCATTTCTTAATTTCATGATCAATTCTTTTAATGGGGAACATCAGTGTTATGATAATGATATTTTGTGAGGGATAATAAAATAAATAGTCTTTGAACTTTGTTTACGTAATGTTGTTCCTAAACTTTTAATTTATGTAATTCGATTCCCAAACTTTGGTTCAATTTGTTATGTCATTTATAAGTTTTTAATTTATTCAATGTGGTCTATGAATTATTGGTAAATGTCCAATGTAGTCATTTTGTTTGCTCAAACAACAAATTGAATTTTATTTAATAACGTAGATTATTATATACTATGTTAAGACTTTTAAAAATGATGAGTCGGCATGTTCATTCTTTTACCCATCTAATTTAGAAAAGGAAAAAAACAAATTAGAGACTTCAAATATTCTCGTGAATTTTTTTTCCCAAATTGAGAAGAATATTTTACATGGATAATCCACATGTAAATTTTTTTTTCGTCAACCGTTCAAATATAATGAATTGGAAGCCACACAATAAATTCCGTTAACTAGAAGTAACGGAAGGACAATATTAAACATTTTTATATAGTTTAAAAACTAAATTGAACATTTTCTAATAGTTCAAGGATCACATTGAACAAATTAAAAATTCAGAGACGATATTACACGTTTAACCAAAGTTTGAAGACAACATTGTATAAATTAAAAGTTTAGAGACGGCATCACACATTGAATCAAAGTTCGATAACTATTTGTGTCGTATTCACCATATTGCAATGAAAATGATGTGATTGAAACTCAAGTCATAATAATTTATTGGTTTCTTAAATGAAAATTTGTGCGGGTGAAGGAGAACTTTCAGATTGTGTAATTGAGTAAATTGAAAGAATTTTCTTTGGTGATATTGATCCTTCGTGAGTCACCAATAGGGGTGTGCAAAGTGGATCGTGATCACCCGAACAGGACCGAACCGGACCTACCGACTTGATCCGATCCTTGAGAGTATTGGTCTAGTCCCCAATTCCTATAAATGGAACTGTGACCGGGCGGTCCGATCCCTAGTTTCCGATCAAGCCGCCCGAACCGGACCAGTCTTATATACATATTAATAAATTTCTTAACCCTCAATCTCATAGCCTCACCTAGTCTCTGTCTCTCGCTCAAGGATTCATCACATCAGTTAGAAAATGCATTCTTCTGGTGGAGCTCATCTTCTGAATCAAGTATGGAATTGTGCCCTTACGCTTTAAGTCACATTGGGGACTGTGACACCTTTTCATTCTTTTGGACCATGTTTCCCAAGTTTTAGATATCAATTGCAAAATTACCAAGAAAGGGGCAAAGGCAGGGATCGTAAAAGAAACAAAAGATTACAAAAAAAAAACTGAGAGAACCACATAAGAGTCATAGAAAAGTACAAACAGAACATTCCTCTCTCGAGGTAGGATTGAATCTCAAAATTTTACAAGCAAACCAATGCTACATGATTATCTTATAAACATGAATTTGAGAACCGGAGCCAATGGTCGATTCAACATCTGTAGCTTACAGTAGACCCAATTCTCTGTTGACAGCCTAGAAGCAAATGCTTGTACAATTTCAAAACTCTTCCCTGCATATACCAAAATCAACTATGAACAATAAACATGACCGTACATTGCTGTGTCAATTTGCTCAGTCCCACTGGAATCCGATTGGACCACCAGTCCTAGTCCTGAAAATTTGGGAATGGAGACTACCGATCCAGTCCCTGGTCCCCGCATGGAACCATGGATCGGACCAATGACCCCAGTCCCGATCTAGTCCAGTCCGATCCCAATGGGATCAGTAAAATCCGAGCAACTCCTGTCCAAACTGAAGGTCCAGAGCAAATCCTATTCGAGCAGCTCCTTGCCTCACACATCCTCCTTCCCTTGCATATAAAGTGGCCAATTCCATGCTCAGAATGACTCCGACTGATTTCACTATACAGATTTCACTTATATACTTTTTTCTCTTTACCCGAATTCCAAGCTCAGAATGACTCCGACTGAAATAAGAAGAAAAAAAGTGGCCAATCATGTTACAACTCTACAAGAAATCTTTAAGGGGGTCGTAAAGAGCTTTCCGATCGTAGTTGATAATGGAACATTTCGAAGATGCAGGCGACAAACCAAGAGGATGTGGAGTCCTCTCGGGATCAAGTTTCTGTAGCTTCGCATCACATTAATTTAAGAATTCCCTAATAAAGCAGAGTCATTAAAATATTATTTAGCAGGGAGAAATTTGTGCCCTTCTTGCGTCCACTTGCATGCAATAGTTTAGTTTTAGATGTCCAAAAAGCTAACACATTCACACAGAGAGACGAAACCCTAGGAGCGAAATGGAGCAGTGAGGGATTAGAGTAAGACTTTTGTCTCACCAAGAGCATCAAATCAATGCAACTTTTCTCTCCCTATATATTCGGGCTTTTCTATTTATATTATAATTGTTTAAATTTAAAAAAACTTAAATATATAATATATAATAAAGGAGACCGGTCCAATCCGATCTGATACCCTCTGAAATCGAGAACCGGACCGGACCAGTCCGATTCGATTCAGTTCCTTTTGCTCACCTCTACCCATAGTCATCAAAGAAGCTGATGACTTTTCCCGATCAGAATTGAAGGCTGGTGGTCAAGGAGGCATGGGTCACCCTCGTGAGTCACGCTCTTTGTTTCCATAAAAGGAGATGGCAATAATTGAAGATTCGCGAACCGTTCCACTATTACTAAGTTGCGACCTTTAGAAGTATACGTCGCCATTCCTGTAACAATTTCACTCTCCAATCGACCACCTGTTTTTTTTTTTTAACCTTTTTTTTTTGGAGAATCAACTCTATGAAAGATTCTATCCAATCAAAGTCTTTTTAAATGCTTAATATTTAAGTTAATACCATAAAAAAAATCTTAAATTGATACGCATGTGACAAAATTATCCAAAATTAATTTTTGAATCACCAAAAATCTCAAATTGAAATATGCATGACATATTTACCCTCCGTTAGCTTCTATCAATTTTACCATGAAATTACAAAATTGGATGACATGTGGAAATTCGAGAAATGAGCAGATAGATTTTTTGGGCATATTTGAGGAAACCTTCTACTAGTGGATTTACCCTTCTTAGTGATCGGAAGACCATTACCCTTCCTTCATAATATTCTTTGAATTTTTTTTTATTCCTTTTCTTTCTCTTTATTCTTTTCTTTTCTTCCCCCGTGGCCGACAAGGGTTGCTAGACCTCGCCGGCCACAAGGTGAGGGCCATGAAGCCTGCGCCGGCCATAGGGGAGAAGAAAAGAAAAATGAAAGAGAAAGAAAAAGAAATCAAAAAAATCAAAAAAATATTAAATTATTAAAAATTATCTATATCGGTGCCTACCAACCAAATGAATTGAATTGGCACAAATGCAAAAGGCATATGACTTAATTGGCAGAAAAAGAGAGAGTTCATGACTGATTTAACACGATTACAATAAGTTTAGGATGTTTTTTGGTAAGTTTCCCATATAATGATGGTTTTGCTTTATCTATAATAGAAGAGGTTGTGTTTGATAAATTCGACACGGTGGCTCAAAGTGTAGGTGGAATTGGCATTCTATTGTGACTAGCACTTGAAAGATTTCTGTGGCTGCAGCTTATAAGGAAGTGCGGGAGAACATCAATAATCAGCTTCCAGTTAAGCAATTATGACTTAGCTCAAATGTTGAGCCACAGTAAAAATTGTTAAAACAATGCCTGTGGACAAACCGATCCGAAAGTGTCAAGTAATCCGACTCATATTCCTGCTTGGGATGCTCGAACTTTGGCGTCTATCAGGAAAGTCTTAGTTGCCCCTCTGTCGCAAATTCGTTGAAATCCGAAAGCTTACTACAAAAAACTCGGGAAGTAATTTTGGGGTTTGAGTTGGCGAAGTCAATAGTTTGACTTTTCTCCGTGAATTGCATACGAGTGCATGAGACAAGTGTCCAAAGCTAATAATTGTGTTGAATTGTAAGATTGAGTAATTGTCTTGCTAAAAATTGTGAAGACTAAACCCAATATAATTTGCTGTACTTAATTTAACAATATTTAAATAATTTGAGTTTGATCGTCATTTTCGCTGCATCGCTTGCTTGATCTTTTATAAAATTCTGTGCTGCTTTCTGATAAAGTTAGTCACATCGATCAAATCACATTCATTAGTTGTCCAGCTTCTTTCTTAATCTGTTTATCTTATCGTCCAATTGCTCCATCGATGGGCAACAAACGAGATAATCTGTGCTAAATGAACTATTTATTCAACCCATGCCATTGTCAGTCACTCCGCTTGATCGTGATGCAAACCAATCAAGGTCCCACGAAAAGGACTCCAACCCTAACCAAAATTGAACATCAACAATGCAAAATTTCAATCTCCGAGCCAACCTAATCATTCTGCAATCAGTCATTTGCTCAATGAATTGAGGGGATGCCCAAGCTCTCATTAGGAAAACCTGTACAGTTTGCTGCATTAACATGAGGTACCTTCTCTTTTGACGGTTCCTCTCAGCTCAGCTCTTCTTCAAATCGACTACAATGACGCTGATGTTATCCCAACTCTTGCGTCCCAGTGCGAGGCGAGTAAGGAGAGAAGCAGCCAACACACTACGCGAAGGAAACAAGGCACGGTTCCCGTTGTCTTCAGCCGCTGGTCCAGAGTTGAGGTCCATAGCTGGAGGACTTCCTTCCCTAAGGCATTCGAAGGCCACTTCACAGGCCAACTCGCTCGACAGGACGTCCCACAAGCCATCACTCGCCAGAATCAAGCAATCGTCTTCTGATTGTCTCTTCGTAATAGTTATTTCAGGCTCTGATGTTACGACTGGCTTTAAGTACTTATCTCCTGACACCAAAAGTTTCTAACAATCAGTCACTCCTCAAGCCACGGGAGAGAGACATCTATTACTTTCTATAGCTTACAAGAGAAGAGAGACGGGAGATAACTGTATGAGCATCCTAAGCAAGAGGATCATCATTATGCTTTTCACCCTAGGAGGATCCCACAAGCGAAAGAGGAGCCAAATGAAAAATAGATTGATCTAGGCGACTACAGTGACAAAAACAGAGTCTATTCAGCGTCCCTCAGCAACCCAAACATCTACTTAGCCTTGTTAAAGTTAGCACCACTACCGAGTTTCACTCTACAGGTATCGGTTTAGCACCTCACTACTAATTCCATCCATTAAATCCATCTGCTGAAAGTCAGACAAATGCTTTATATCCAGACCTAGCTCGTGTTTCAGCAACAAGAATCAACCTAGTAGGTGATACCAGTTCAGACAATGCCAAAACCAAGGGAATGCATTGCAGAGTTCCGCAAGAAAGAACTACAAATAGAGACTTCGACTGAATTGTAACGTTCACCTTTTTACCTGACATTTAGTCTGTAAAGAAACTATATACCATCAGCCACCAGTGGCAGTGACCCACCCAATTACTAGGTAAAGAAATGGCAGTAGCTCTTTCCTTTCTGTAACCCTTTTCCATTTATTTTTTATTTGTTTATGCCAGGATCTATTCAGAAAGCAAAGTACAGCTTCGAGTCATAATTTTTTCGAACTGAAGAGGTCGGCACCACATGCTCCCTTTAAAAGCATTAGATAACCGCCCTTGTATAGAATAGCACATAATGCATGCTCCATTGAAGTTACATTCTCTTCATTCTGGTCTATAAGGGTTTGCAATTTGCATGCTAAAGTGATCTCATGCCAGCAGGTTCACTCTGAAGACCATATTAGTAACATATAAATAACCATGTAGAAAAAGCCCCTGCCCACAACATCCAGTCTCTAGTATGGACTATATAGGAATAAATCATAATGGTAAACAATACTATCTTAAGCAAAAGCAAGACCTTTCAGTGTTTCATAACAGCTCAGGCCTGCAACCACCCAAAATTTACTCCATTAATTAAGACGGGCCTTATGAATTGCTCGTATTGCAATGACTTTTACCTATGGCTCGGGACATAGCCAGAATCCCTTCAACTCTAGCTCCATTCACGTAGATTACTCGTCCCCCAGCAGCTTCAATTCTTGCAAGTTCATCCGGTCTATCTGGCTGTAAGCACAAGAATAAGGGATCCATACACCAAACCATATTATGAAATTCAATGGAAGATATGCAAAGAAAATGGAGACATTGGTTTGCCTGCTATAAGATAACTTCTTGTAAGATGCAATTCAGTAACTAAAGAACGATTTGCTTGAACCAGTTCACATACTGCATTCGTTAATAAGATTCAAAGTATTAGACCATAAGAGTGACAGTGTAATACTCCAATTGATACGTGAGATCACCCATTAAAGCTGGACCACGCCCCTAAAATGCCTGCTTTCCTTGAATTTGGCAGTAATCAGCTCATTCTCACTGCAGCCTTCTCACGCCATGAGAAGGCAAGAATTTCTTATGTGGAAGTAAGGAGGAGGAGCAGAGTCATAATGGTCGTTCTCTACTAGAACATTCTTGCCTGGATGTATAGATATCTTTCTTGACAGAAAGGCCCAAAAAGAAATTAACAGAAGAGATGGATTGCTAAGAAGTACTTTATGAACCCAAAGAGTAGATTATTATGTGTCATACATAACATACCAAAAGTACAGTCACTTTCCTTACTAAAGAACATAGAAGTCCAGAACATGACAATATTGGTTAACTCCTCCAATCATGGATTCCGTGTCAATGTTCCAAATCCCAGGACTAGATGATTAATATAATAACGCGGAAAGCCACGGTAAGATATTTCAGCAAACGACCTTTTTTTTTAAAGGAATCTATAAGGAGACTAATCTAGTTTTACAAATGAAGCAAGAACTATTTCTATGAAAGAATATGCTTACTACCGTGTTTGCCTACATTACAAATTCTCAAAGAGAAATAGCAGTATTTAGCATTGCAGGGGAATGCCGGAACCATCAGATCCCGAAGAATGAATTAAGAAATCCTATGCAATCGTAGAAGTGGTCTATCAGCAATCTATCTCCTACAATCACATAGAAAGTCATTGAACAACCTAAGCATGCTGAGGTTTTAGGGGCAAATGCAAGGGCACGTTTGCCGAAGGGCAGTCAGTCTAAAAGTTCTGGATTTGATCTCCTTTCTCTAGTTCGATAAAAGTAGGATACCCTTTCCAAGCGAAAGGAGCATCGGCGCTACTAGAACCACGGTATTATCGACCTTTGCGATACCCACGTCTCTCTAATCCGCGCTCCGTCTTATCCAAACAAAAACAAGGGAATAAATCCTAATATCCTCATCTCCTTACTCGTGTGTATGACAATCAAAAACATACAGTAAAGATTACAAATTCCATTCTATCATGTGACATTCCACTCTGCCATCACATTTCAGCCGAAAAGAAGATTTCATTAGAAGGCAGTATTAGGTAGACAACGAATTGGACAACCCCCAAAACAGAGGGCCGGCGATGGATAATGCTCATGTCAAGAATCTCATCTAATGCAAGAGAAGCTAATTGCAACATCTGTGGACTGCTCACGGAAACACGTGTCGATTGCTCACACGACCCGCTATCCGTCAAACAATTGCCTCTGCCCGGACCCGCCCCCCCACCCAAGATTACTCCCATTTGCTCCTTTTAGAAGCTGAGCTGTCCCCTGTTCATCAGAAAGCCAAAAGGAGAAAGGAACCAACCTTGTGATCGCGCGAGAGAGGAATGGCCTTCCCGCCCCGGCATAGGACGGCGCGAGAGTCCCCGCAATTGGCGACCACGATGCGGTCGGGCGTCAGGACGGCGGCCACGGCGGTGGAGCCCCCGAGCGCCACCTCCATGGGGTGGCAGCCGCACTGGGAACCGACGCTCCCGCAAGCGCACGTGCTCATGGCCACCTCGTCCATCCTCTGGAAGCTTGTCCTCATCACTTCCCTCCACGCATCGTCTTCATCAGTTTGTTGCTCTCTCACCCGCGTCAACTCCTCCTCTAACAACACGTGCATCTTCTCCCTACATAATCTCGAAACCTTCATAAGGCAAAAACGAATTATTCAATTCCAAGAAATCATTGAGCTAGACACACAATAAGGAGCTGTCCCGCGTCAGTCTCACGTGCATAAAACTCAATAACGACTAATGGAAAATCGTCCAACCAGGGTTTTCGTTTATCAAAATTTAGCTGGGTGCTCGTCTATCAAACCGCGCATACATGATGACCGCCGTGGCCATCGAACACAGCGAAGAAGTGGACCGGTCGCCGCCGGTTTAACTCCGGCCGGCAGAGTCCCATCCTCACAGATATCGCGTCCTCCATCTCCCGCGACCTTCCGGACACCGACATCGCCCCGTACCACTCGACCGACGTCGCTGCTGCAGCTGCGGCCGGCTGCGGCGTCGGCGCCACCAGCGCCTCCGCATCGTCGCCGGACGATGCCGAGGAGGAAGAAGGGAGGCAGCTCCTGTCCGACGCGCGGATCCGCTTCGCCTCCGAGACACAGGGGCTCTCGACGCGGCCGTCTCCCGGGCCGTGAGCAGATTGCGGCAACGCCCCGGCGGCGGCGGAGAGGGCGGCAAGCCGCCGCATCTCTATCCTCCGGCGACGCCTCTCGCGACATTTGGCCGGGGAACCATCATCTTCTTCGCTTAGCATCCTTGGACAAACTAAATCTATCATTTACGACCATGCTCGCATAGTCTCCGGCCACGTCTCCGCTCCAGAATCAGATCGTATCAGAGCGCATCGACTGATCTACTAAACACCCCCTCGCACCAATAACCATGAAAATGAATATAAAAAAAGTGGAAATTCAAAGCGAGCGAGCGAGAGACAGAGAGAGAGAATATTCGCGTGCGTTTTCCAAGTCGAGAGAGGCTCATAATGGGAGAAACAGCAACGTGTTGGGTATCCTCTGAGAATCCAGAGGCGGGGCTGACCGAGCTGACCGTCAAAGACTGGTCAGGCGTCCGGGCGACACGTGTACAGCAAGGCGCCTCATCTCCGCAAATGAGTCCTCCCTGTCTTGTCTTCACACCTTTCTTCCGCGGTCAATTTCCCGTAGCCTGGAGGGCACGACACGTGGGGTGACATTTTGACAAAGGAGGATGTCTGGAGCACAGGGAATGCACAGGTGTCGCGTCTCCGAACTTCCACGTGGACACTTCTTTTAGGGAAGGTGGGCCCACAAGTACTATGCTCCGTTCCCTTTTCCGCTCTTTGAAATTGCTTTTGTTTTTCGGACTTTATTTTTAAGAATGTGGTCTGACAGAGGTATCGCTATCGAGCCAGAAGATGCGTGGAAAGATGGAGCGGCAGCCACGTGTCGATGAGGTAGGCGCGGTCCAACGTTGAGTCGTTTGACACGTTGGAAAATTATATTTGTTGTTCTGCGGCCGCAGGTGCCTGTCGCCATTCACACGTGGATCACTGTCTTCTTCATTACTGCTGAATAGTGTAAGCTCCGCCTCGCGACATTTGATCGATTTACATTAGAGATGCTCGTGATGCAATTCTTACTTTAAAAAATCGGAATTCGGGAATACGACCTTTGAATTATTTCAATTATCGTCGCACAAATTATTATGGATGCGTGTAGTAATCCCTTCCCTACCCGATGGACTAATTATATATTACACTAATTTTAAGATTGCTAAGATTGCAACAACCCACGAGAGTTATGCGGCACATGACTTTGGGAAGAGAATATGTTAGAATATTTAAATATTAAATCACGTTTTCATCTAACGGTTTAAACTTTTAGATTAGTTGGCAATAGTCTTACAAAATCTCATATGATATCAGAGTAGGAGATCATAAATTCAAATCTTTTCAGATTTCTATTTACCTCTCAAATGAATATTTTCATGCTTAATAATAGACAAAAAAAATCAAACTAAATATGAGAGAGAATATTTAAATATTAAACTACGTCTTATGAATATCTAAAAAGTTGCTCTGCAAGCACTGGTTAAGATCGTCAACACAGATATGACGTATATCAAACACTTAAAGAATCGGGTCGATACATTTAGAAAAAGTCGCCAACTTCAAATAAAATATATCTATATTCTCAAAATATAATAAACGAGACTTACTACGATGTCTACATGCACTCTTAACATTTTCCGATGAATATACCGAACCAGTACGTATCATCTTAGCTAATAATATATTGGAAACCTCCTATGATACCTTAAAGTAGCCACATGGTGTAAACTTACAGCAATTTCCACGAAGGTGTCACAATAGATTATCACGCGATGACTCCAAGAAGGTTGACTCTTTCTTGTAGATAAATGAACATGAGAAGCAATGAGCAATTATTTATTCGTACGACAATCGTGGCCCCAATAAACGAAACTCCTGCCACGTGTTTTCACATATTTTCCTGGCCTTCGGGGTTGTCTTCTGCATGAGGACTTCCACTAGATGGAATGTATACTTATGTTTCGAAAACTTAATGCAGGAGGAGACAGTGTAATCAAGTATGAAGATGTTGTCTACTGGTAAACGCGCTGACATTGTCAAGGCTGACCCAGAAATTGATTGGCCAGAACGAGTTGATAAATATTCGTATCGCTCATGAAATTCCAACTTTAGGGTTTTGCACCACTTTTAGCCTTTGGGGGAAGAAGCTTACTGAATTTGAAAAAAAAAAAACCCAAATCTTTTGGCTATTAAGAAATTATATACTTTTTTATCATCCCGAATAAAACCCTACCGGTTAGCTTTTTTCCTTTTTTAAACTTAATGGTGGATGTCAAAACAGGAGATATGAAGTACAAGTGCCAAAAATTAAACCATATTGCCTTATTATAAAGAGAGAAAATGATGGTCCTTCGTAATGTTTGCCCGTTTGACTTTACTTTTGCGACCTGATTTCTTTGAAAAGCGCCAACTTCGTATCGTTTCCCAATTTTAACTACCCTCCTTTTCTAGTGAAAAAACACAAGCTTTAGGTCAAGTAATGATGTTTACCCGAGCTTTTTCTTATCTTGTAAAAAAGCATCAAGTTTCGATTGTACCCAAATCTCCTCACTGTCAAATTTTCCATCTAATGATGCCATTACAAATCCTACACGTCATTCCACATGGGGGGGAGTTCATGCCATGGGATCCGACCTAAAGTTGATTTTTTTTTCTTTTATGATCTACAAAAATTGAAACTCAAACTAAAGTTGTCGTTATGCATCATCACAAAAGACAGGAGCTACACGTTAAACATAAAAATCGGAAAAAGAAAATTCCAGGGGAAGAAGAAAAGGTGTTTATTGGTCATGGGCCGTATGCATTGCCCAGCCCATAGTAATCGGACCGATGTATGATTATGATCCATAATGAGATTTATTACATAAGACTACGAATAAATTCGATAAATAACTATCACTAACTAAAGTTACGAATCAATCGCAGCATAATCCATGATTTCAAACGCATTAGAAGAATTTTCCCACGCTGATTTTTTTTTTCCTTTTTGGGGGGCCATTGCAGTCTACGCCGATGAATCTTCTACTTTTGGGGGTAACAGCATTAACATTTTGAGCACTGAGCTGACCAATCAACCGAAAAACTAAACTGACTTCGGATTCGCATTGCAAACCTAAGTTGATACAGTCATTGTCGCATTGATCTGGTTAAAGAAACAGTACAAGAGAGCAGAGTGAACAGGAATTTGAAGTCTCAGACTCCAGCCCATCTCTCTCAACAATTGAATTCTTATTGCAAACTAAAGAAACCACTGACGCTCTCCACTACAAGCCCTAGACCTTCTCATGCTGGTGGTAGCCATGTGATCACAATGGGGCTTCTCACTTTGTGCACCCCATCCTTCCACACCAACCCTCCGAACCCCGGCATGTTCTGCCGAGCCGTCGTCGTGAACGTCATCTTGTACGTCAGCTTCTGGTGCTTCTGCGTGAATTTCAGGGCGTTTGGCTCGACTCGGACTGATACGCCTTTGATTGGCGACACCGCCGCATGATAATTGGAGACTGGAGGGCCGACGTTGGTGACGGTTCTTTGGATCGTCAGAGAAGTGACGGATGCCTTCTCTGGGAACACGACTGAAACGGCCGGATAATTCAAGTCCCCAGCTCTGGCGATCGAGTGATGGCAAGATCGGTTCGCGTATTTGGCGAATACTTTAAGCTGTGTCGGCGTTAGCTTTTGCGCACAGAGGAACTCAAAGTAGTCCTGCGCCTGGATGTCGTAGACCAAGCCCGGGTCGATGGCCTTTAATGGGTTTATGTGGCCGGCGCCGTGATCATAAGGAGTGGAAGCAGTGGTAGTGGACGCATCCTGGAGAGGCTTACGAGTGTTGTCGTGGACATAAGCTGTGGTCATGAGGGCCGATTTGATTGCCGCGGGGCTCCAATCTGGGTGCCTCGCCTTGAGCAATGCGGCGACCCCGCTCACGTGCGGGCACGACATTGAAGTGCCCGACAGGATGTTGAATTTAACCTTCCGGTGGTCCGTAGATAAGCTGGACGGGCCCATATCGCCAGTCCATGCGGCGAGGATGTTTACTCCCGGAGCCACCACATCGGGTTTCAGGATCTCGAGGGACAGGAAATTCGGGCCTCTGGATGAAAATGCGGCCACAACCGGAGATGGCCGGATGCCCAATCTTGTTCCGGCGAATGCCAAAGTAGCGGTGGCATTCTGGCTTGTTAGCACGTAATGCTTGATCGCCTTGCCTTCCTTCTCTCCAACTGCTACCGCTGGAAGGAGGTGGCAGTCTGCGACAAGCTCTTCTCCATTGGCGACGGTGTTCTGCAGGATCATGCCGATGCCTCCCGCGTTTTTCACCACCTGACCTTTCTGCACGCGAGGGCTGATTCCGCGGTCACAAATCACGATTTTGCCAGCGACAGTGCGGGAATTCAGGGTTCCATCCAAGCACAATGAGCTTGGATTAGGACCGCTCGAATTGGTCCCAAGATAAACCAGAGGATACTGCTTGTTTATGGACAGGTTCCTCCTGCCTTTATACAGAGAAGCACCGGCAACGGAGATCCCAGTTCCCAATTTCACCGTCGCCGGAAAATCCCGATCCATTGTGCTCGCCCCGACAGTCATGATCCACGGGGACACATTGGTAAGGCTCACTGGGTCAGGCCCACCGTTTCCAGCCGAGCACGAGACGAAAACGCCCATCTCCATCGCCCCAAAAGCTGCTATAGCCAAGCTGTCACGGTAGTAAGGAGACACCCCACCGCCGAGCGAGATTGACAGAATGTTGACTCCATCCGCCACGGCTTGATCAATTGCTGAAAGAATATCGGAGCTGAAGCACCCACCAGTCCAACAAACCTTGTAAGCGGCGACTCTAGCGCCGGGAGCCATCCCGCGAGCCGTTCCGTAAGCATAGCCGAGCAGATTCGCGCCGCGTACCGGCGAGCCAGCCACTGTTCCCGCCGTGTGAGTCCCGTGCCCGTCCTGGTCCCTCGGCGACTTGTACTCGGTCTTTTCATTGATTCTGCCCGTGGCAGATTCGTATCCGCGGTAAAAGATCCTCGCGCCGACAATCTTCCGGTTGCAGTGGCGCTTCTCGAAGGCCCTCCCGGTCTCGCATGCTCCTTTCCAGTGAGCAGGCACCGGCGCCATGCCTGTGTCGTTGAAGCTCTCGCTCTCTGGCCAAATTCCAGTGTCCAGGACTCCCACCACAACGTCATGGTCCAAATTTTTGTCGGACCAAACGTTCGTGCTGTCCTCGCGGTCGAGGCCGAGGAACATGGGACTCCTCGTCGTGTGCAGTTCGTACTTCTTCTCCGGGAAAACAGCAAGCACTCCATCTTCTTGCTCTAACTTCTTGGCTTCGTCGCCGGTCAGCCGAGCGGCGACTCCATGAAAAGCCGTTTGGTAGTTGTAAATGATCCTCTCCTCATCATCCGCATCACCACGGATTTCCTGCAGGTCAGAACTGGAGACTACTGATTTAATTTTCGACGAGTACCAGTCTAGGTGATCGGAGAACGATCCGGGCATCGCCGACTTATCCATCTGGACAACGTAAGTCGTTCTTGTGGTGCAAATGACAGAGTTGAAGCGTAGAGAAGTCATCAGGACCAGGACGAGAAGTAGACATTGCAGTGGTGGCATTGGCATTTGAGTCAGGAGCTGCAAGAGAAGAAGGTGATGCAGAAGACGAGGGGGGAGTGAGAGTGAGAGTGAGAGTGATGAAGATGAAGAGAACTGAGTTAAGAAGGCAAGTGGAGGGGGCAGTGTATGCAGACGGGGTGATATTTACTGCTTGGAGTGATGATGGTGGAGGTGGAGGTGGAGGGGTCCTTTTTACAATGTCCCCCTTTTTGCAGCTGCAGAAATATTAAAGCGGTATGGTTCGTATCATGAATGCAATTTACTGTAGAGTGGGGAGGGAGGACTGCCTGTTGGTGAATATTTATTGGGGATATGGTCCCGATGTCCTGTCAAACACCCTCGAAAGTTAAAAAAAAAAAGGATGACTTAAATAATGAAAGATGGTAAAAGTTTATTTTATTACAACGCGGTGAACAGAAGCTAAATTATAACGTGATTGTGAAAAATAAAACATGCGTCTCTTAAGTTCGGTACGGCCGAGAAAATCACATGGCTTGTCTATAGGGTTTATAGGTATTTTTATATACACCTCGCCACTTGAACTTTCAAATATGGTATAAAGTGGGATTTTGGATCAATTTCTTTTTCGGATGCTCATATATACTTGTGATCTTTTTTCATCTATAAACTTAAGCATTTTGAATTGAATTTTTATAATACAGTGCGTCTATAAAAGAGCCCATTTTGGTCTACCAAGGAGTAATGTGGATATTCACAGGTTGGGACGGTTGGGCCCTTCTTGGGGACCTCAAAATTCATAGGATGCACGCAGTCTCTGTCAGACCCGCCATCCCATGAAGCAGCACAAAATATTTCATTGGTTGCTGAGGCATCGATTCCACACTTTTGCATGTGGCAGCGGTGCGTTTGCTCTCCATGCATCTAGTGCACTTTGAGATTTTTCTTCGAATTTAAGACGATCGGTGATGCTCTCATAAAATTCCTTAGAGCAATGTCGGGTATAGTAAGATTGGTAGCGTGATACAACAGATTGCAATCGAGTCTTAGAACGAGTGAGCTTAGGTGGCTGGATCAATGGTTAGGAAAAATTATCAAAAAAGTTATAAATCTATTACACTTTAACCAATTCAATCACAAACATTTTAACTTTATCAATTGAGTTCTAAATATTTTCATGTTCTGCCAATTGAGTTCATCCGACCAATTTTAATTGGAGATCGCTAACGTGATAGTCCAATCAGTACCAATCGTCCTATGTAGCATGACCGGTGCTAATGTGAAAAAATTTTGATAATTTTTTCAATTTTTGTTTTTTATTTTTTTATTTTCTTGTTAATTGGTTGAGGGCTAGCAAATAAATCAAATTGACTCAATTGGCAAAACGTGAAAAGCTTTATGACTGAATTAACAAAAGTGTGATAAGTTTAGGACATTTTGGATAATTTTTCCTCAATTGTTAATTCACATAAAAGGATATCCATTGGTCAGTCTAGTTAAACCTTCAAAAGAGGGCCAAATATGGCAAAATACCGAAGCAAGTCAGTCACGTTCTAACTAAACAATCAACGTAGTACCAGAAACAGAAAAGTTTGTTCTACATGAAGAGTAAAAACCTTGTCGCGATACTCATTGTAAGTCTTGGAAAGAACCTTATCCTTTCCTCCTCCGTAGGAGCTAGGACGGTCCTCATCGTGCAGTCGCGGAAGCTTCCTTCTCGTAGCCGATAATGGAGCGAGCGTGCCGTAATCCAACTGATAACCTAGATGGATCCTATTCGAGCACTCGGTAAAATCAAGTCCCGTTGATTATGGCTTATTTGGCAACGATTCTGATTCTCGAATTTTATTTCGCGAAATAGAAAAAGATGAAAAACTTATTTGGTAACGTAAATGATTTTGATTCTCTAAATTTCTAATTTTGTTTCCGAAAATAAATTTGGAGAAAAAACAAAAATAAAAAAGTTGATTCTTTGTTCCAAAATCACTTTTGAAAAATAAGCTCACTTAAAAAAGAATCAACTTTTTTTTCTCACTCTTACTCTATCTCACCACTCTTTCCACGGCTCACATGTCCACCGCCTGCCCGCTCCCACTAACATTTTTATAATTAAACAAAAAAATTTGAGAAGGTAGATATGACCTGAGAAGAGAAATTATTTTCGAGAACAAAAATATTATACAGTTATCAAGCGCATTTCTATTCTGAGAACAGAAATTTTGTACAGTTACCAAACGCGTTCTAATTTTCTAAAACTCGTCTAAAGAACAAAATTGATTTTTGGATCAGAATGGTTGCCAAACGCATCCCTAGTAAATCAATTTACCGTCCATGGCCTTATTCCCATGAACAAGGTCATTGCCTTTTGTACATGTATGTTAACATGCTCCGTCCGTGTCTTCGTTTTAAGTACGCTTTATTGGTAAGATTCGATTCCAAGCTAACCAGCTACTTGATTGTTTTTATAATCAGTGGAGGGTCAGGTGATGAGGCTTCCACTATTCCTAGCAAGTTACGTTTTGGCAGGTGGTCCAGGTAAAACACCTTTAGCCCCCATTAAACTAATATGAAGCTACCTTAGTTGATATGCTTGGACAAAACATCTTTTCATCGTGGGAAAGTAGTTTGGTGGTTTGCAAAATCTCTTTGAAGATTACATTTGTCCCAAAGGCATAAAC
>BCNH02000001.1:25903466-25921807 GCA_001662345.2 Metrosideros polymorpha var. glaberrima
TTTCTTTTCTTTCTCTTCTGTTTTTTTATCTTCCTACCGTGGCTGGCGACAGTCGCCAGAGCTCATCGACCACTGGGCGAGGCCATGAAGCCCTCGCTGGCGGCCAGTGAGGGCAACCTCGGCATGGGTCACCAATCACTGGCGAAGGCGGCCTCACCCGTGACTGGCGAGGCTATGGCCACCTTCGCTCGCAGCTGATGAGGCCATGGCCTCCTTCGCCCGCAGCCAGTGAGAGTGTGGTCGCCTTTGCCCGCGACAAGGCCTCACGAACCTAGACCATTGCAAGGTGCGGCTATAGGCGAGGGCTTCATGGCACTCGCCCAATGGCCAATGAGCTCTGACTACAACTGCCGACCACAGTTGAAATATGAAAAAAATAAATAAATAAATAAATTTAAAAAGTATTAAAATATTATTTAAAATTGTCCATGTCAGCAAAGCTGACCAAATGGACTGGATTGGCACAAATGCATAAGGTTTGTGACTCAATTAACAATAAAAATGGTATATAATTGAATTGATACTATTATAATAAATTTAGGATTTTTTTTGTAATTTTCTCTATAAACTTTCAGTTTGGAGCGAATGCACATGGATTGCTGAATTTCAAGTTCTCTATCCTCCAAATCTTGCACTTACTTTCTCCAGAAATTTTTAATCTAATGGGAGCGTAGCCGAGTCAAGCTGCTCATGATCTACTCGAGTTCAATGAACAAATTACTCGAATTCAGGTCAATTATTTTCGAGTTTGAATAGCTCAAGTACTTAACTAAGCTGAGCTTAAATTTCAAAACACTTGACTCGAGTAGCTTGCGAGATTACTTGAACAATTGTAATCTTTTTATATATCTTAGTTACATGTAAGCATTTTCAAATAGATAAAATTATTAGTTCAACAGTGTAATAGTGTATTTCAAGATTGGAGCTCGTGATTTGGAGTTTAATTCAAGAGTAAAATTTATTGATTAATAGAGTCGAACTCGTGCTTGAAAAATCCAAGTTCTATCATGCCTTAGACATTAGAATCGAAACGACCTCGAGTGTTGAACCGCGTCTACTCAACTCGACTCAAATTCCACTCCTATGCCTATTTCTTTTAAAAGTAATGCTGAGATGACCTGATCTCTATCCAGATCGATTAGCAATGTGGTAGCCACAAGCACGAGGCGCTCTTGACAAATTAAAATCTTGTAAAGATCGATCTCTTATCTCCCTTTCTGTGCCAAAAGAGCAAATGTGGGAATACCTTCTAAAAAAATTTGCTGCCCCGGTTTGGGCCTGGTTGCTGAATTGGAGATCAGATCATTTATGTGGAGCATCTAACTCCAGTGCAGAATCCACAGTAGGTGCACAGAGTCAGAGACTCAGGTGCAATCACCGCCGCGGGCGGTTGAATTTCGGACGGTGCGTGGGTCATCAGATCATCAGTTTCTTCTGTCACACAGCAATTCAGAAGCATGCAGGTCCATTCCACTTGAGCAATTCGATAGCCTGACGGCCGGTCAATCGTCAATTTTCCTGTCATTAAACCGTGAGGGGTCAAAGAGTAAAAGCAAATTTTGATGGATGGATCGAGATCCTCTAAATCTTAAGTCGTGTGATGTCGTGTCATCCCTATTGAGCTTAGAGAAGGTGACATGCATTTATGAGTTCTAGGGCTCTGTATGCCAACGTTTATGTTTTTTCGTTTTTCTGATTTTTTGAAAGAAAAAAAAACTTGTTTGGAAATTTCTCAGAACAAAAATATTTTTGAGAATAGATTTGAAACAAAAACAAAAATTTTTAAAATTACTTTTTTATTTTCGAAAACAAAATGAAAAATAATGACATTTTAGAGAAAAAAGCTTAACGTAACTTAATACTCGTCTTTACACTTATAAGTCCACTCGCCACCGTCGCCATCGCCAATCACTGGCCACTGCCGCCACTGCCGCCTTCAATGATTGGTCACCATGGCCATCGATCACCGGTCCCCATAGCCATTGTCACTGCCTCTAACGGTCGATCGCTGCTCATCACCGCCTCCGATCGCCAATCACCATTGCCTATGGCCGCTGTTTGTCAACCACCACCCATCGTTAGTCCCCAATTGTTGGCCACCATCGCCACCTCCAGTGGCTGGTTGCCACCACCTCCGCCGATCACCACGACTGCTGGCCATTACCCATTGTTGCCACCTTTGGTGGCCGCTTGTCGTCAATTATCGACCACCAACCACCACTACTGGTCGCCATCCACCACCGGCCACCACCCACTACCGATCACCACCCACCATTGGCCACCACCGCCTGTGGCCACCGATCACCGTTTCCCATGGTTGCTGATTGTCGTCGCCTACTACTGGTCAAAATTACTAAATCAGAAAATTTGGAATATAAATTTTTAGAGTTGTACCAAACGCATTTCTATTCTTTTTCTATTCCGAGAATAAAAATTTTGTGCAGTTATCAAATACGTTCCTATGCTTAGAAACCCATCCAAAAAATTGAAGTAGAAAAAATATATTTCTAAATAGAAATTGTTCTCAGAAACAGAAATATTACCAAATGCACCCTAGGAGAATTGAATCCATTCGTCTTCCCACAAGCAACTCGATTTGTTGACCTGCATTGTACTCGCTAAGTTCTACCTTAACCCTAGTCAAAATTGCATTTATGCATACGCATATCCATCGTCGTCGAAGCACGAGATCAGATCCTAAATAGACAATGATGTAAACAGTGACATGATTCTAAGAAAGTGAGATGTAGTCTCTCTTGCAGTCCCCAAACATTTATTATCTTCATCAACATGTACCTTATACAGAAATAAACTCTTCCATCAGGACACTCGTTAGTTAAACAATCGATCTTATCTGAGAAGGAAACCATCGTCTGACTTTAATTCCAAACATTGTCTAGATAATCTCCCTGAAAATGACCCACAGTTCAATAAATGTGTCCTCGACTGTCTCGAACGTTGACAGTCATGCAACGACAACTTCGTCGATGGCCACCGGGTATTCATGAACGCAAGAAGCCCATGGACCCTTCTCGGACTCCCCGAGAATGGGCCGAACACATTCCAGGATGAGGCTGAGGCACTTGATCCCACTCCCCATCCCAAGATGCCACACCTTGTCCCCTTTCTTCACTCTCTGCTTAGCCTCCATGTAAGCCAACTCATACCACAACGACGACGACGATTGATTCCCAAACCTGTACAGCGTCATCAGAGCAGCCTCCATGTCCGCCTCTCTGAGCTTCAGCCCCTTCGCGATCTCCCTTATTACTGGCCGCCCCGAGGTCGGCAAGCAAAAGTGTTGCACCACGGTCTTGAAGTTGGGCACGTAAATCTCGCACGACTTGTCGAAGAACCTCTTCCGGAGGACCGAGAGGCTGTGCCAGAATTTCTCCGTGAACGGTAGGACTGTCGACCCGAGGACAGTCACGTTGGACCGGAGCGTCTCCCCCACGACTTGCAACAAGTCCCGGTTGAGGCTGAACCCGAGTTTCCCATCGGCGTCCTCCTCACGGAACGCTGCATAGTAAGCTTTGTCTTCGAAGGCTCTTTGGGTCCTTAGAGAGTGGACGAGCTTGTACTTGGAGGACTTCTTGGCTTTTGGCTTGTTGGTGAGCAAGATGGCGGCGCTTCCCATGCGGAAGAGGCAGTTGAGGAGCAACTTGGGTCGCTCGCGGCCGGAGTACCAGCCGGTCGACAAGATCTCGGTGCTCAAGATGACGGCGTACGAGTCCTTGTGGACTTTGAGGAGGTTCTTGGCCATGTCGATGCTGAGAGCTGAGGCGCTACAGCCCATGCCCGAGATGTTGAAGCTCTTCACATCGCTCCTCATGGAGTACCGGTTGACGATGATGGACGAGAGAGATGGCGAGGGGCAAAAGCCACTGCAGTTCACTATGAGTATGTCGATGTCACGAGCGGGTACGTTAGTTTTCTCCAGGAGGTCGTCCAAGACCGGGAAGAGCACCATGTGGACTTCTTTGATGGACTCTTGTAAGTCGGTTTTGGGAGGAATGTAGTGCAGTTGTGGAGGAAGGTACGTCTCTTCGCTTTGGCCTGAAGAAGTGAGGATCTTGGCCATGAAGTCGATGCTCTCTCGGTCGAAGATGTTGAACATCGATGCATGTTCCAAGAAGAGAGCGAACGGGACTCTGCAGAAGCTTGGAGGCTTCAGGCACGAGAATTCCACGAGGTAGACTTCGTCGGGGCTCGAAACGAACCGTTTCTGGATGAAGAGGACGAGGAAGCAAGAGACGAAGAGGAAATGGAAGATGGGTGTCCATTTTTGGAGGAGAAAGAGGGTTTCAAGTGCAAGCAGGGCTAAAAGGATGGAGAATCTGACGAGATCGAGAAGAATGGAAACAAAGTGCTTCGAGATTGATTGCCGAAGAAGGTCGTGGCCATGTTCATCATCATCATCATCATCACCATGCCTTGCGAGAGAGTCCATCAGATCAGGCTCAGACTAATGACTGAGAGAAGCCAGAGTTATAGTGGTGGTGGTGGTTTCTACGAGGCTCGTTTACTCGAGGGATGTGAAGGATTTTAATGCCATGCAATACTTTGGCAGAGAAGATGTTTCCTTCTTGAATAAATAGAGTTTTTAAATGAGTTTCTGCGCGTTGACTTAGCCTAGTGAAGAGCCATTATTTCTTATTTTTCCTTTTTTCTGAATTGTTGCAGTTGGCAGATGCGCCCCACTGCTTCCGATTTAATATCTTCGAGCACTAAAAGCTTAGTAATGTTTTTGTCTAGGATCTCATTCTGTTGAACGGAACCAATGAATTATATCATCAGAAAATAGAGACCTAAGCTGGATCCCAAAAGCTTAAGACGCGGGAAAATATGGAGGACAGAACAGTTTCTAGAGTACAAATAATGAAATAGGTTAAAGAAGACCATACCGAACTGTACCTTCGGTTTCTTGGTTCTTGCAGATTTACTCTTCCACTAAAATGACCATGTTAAGAAATTTCGAATTTCTTATTCCAACTTGCTTAGTAAGTGTGACGCGGCGAGATAATGTTGAATATGTATAAAGAAGCCAACCAAATCAATAGGGATGATATTGGTAGAACTTTCTTATTGCAAGGGAGATGGCGCACTACATTACAGACCGCACCGCAGCTAACAACATTCAATTCAGCCCCATAAAAAACAAGCCTAATGCAGATGATGATATGGAATTTTATTTCGTGAACAGTAGCCTGTCAAGAGTTTTGGTTGCATACTGTTTGCACCCAAATGTAACCTAGTCGTCGACATGAGTGAACATGTGGCTAAAAGATAAATGGTCATCGGAACTATATATGTGAGCCATTGTTGATGACCAAAAGAGTGGTCGTTATTGATATACATCGATGACCATAATTCAGCTGTTGGGATATATGACGGCGTATGGTTGACATTGTCATAGCAAAACTAATTGGCAAATATACCAATGAAAAAGAAATGATAAGTCACTGGTCGAAATGTCGAACGAAGACTAGATGTTTGAAAGGAGCCAAGAAATAGTTGTAATATTCTAATTTGAAATCACTCGTGGAAGAGCAATGGAGTCCGGCAGATCATGGAGAAGAGATAAAGATGGAACATGAAGGCATGATTTTAAAGGACTAACCACTTGAAGATAAGATCATGGCATCATGAAAACATCTCGGAGATATGGAAGCATGGCTAAAACTGTAGAAGAACTGCTCTCGAGCCGTTATGTCATGGGCACTATTGATACTAGTACTTAACTATTGGAGCTCTACACACAAACAAACAAACATGTTTTCTTTCAATTATCTTTCAATTCATGGGCTATAGTTATAGTTTTTAAATTCGCGTCGTCGATTAAATTCCGAGATGTTTTTAAGCTGTAGTCCACAAATCCATGTTGTCGATTAAATTCCGCTATGTATCCTTATGTCCTCATGCTTTGTTCGGTTTCATTTGAAGTGAAGTTATTGATTCCCCTATCTATCTGTGATATTTCCTGTTCGAAATGGCCACGAAACATGTCTCCCTTAATAAAAATCGAAGAACGGTTTTTGGTGAAAGGTATTTCGCCGCAGAGTCGAATTTTGGCGGAACACATAAGTCTACCATGGATTCCGCTTTCCAAAATGTCCAACGGAATACGTGTTTTTTATCTTCAGAAATCCGTGCAGAGGAAGTCTCGATGCAGCGAAATTAATACGTCAACAATGAAATGGACACCTCGCCGAAGATTGCGAAACGTTACCTCGATAAGCTCCACATTATCACGATGACCGCTACGCAGGATCGGGAATATCAATTCTTCTGAGCTTTGACTGTCTCTCTCTCTCTCTCTCTTCTTCACCATGAATGATCGTGAAGATGGCTTTGCTAGGAATTGTCTGCCTGCATGAGCCGTGATGTTATAAAGTTTACAGTTGGTTCCCTGCAGCTTGTAGCCCCGGGAGTCGACCGTTTCTTCACCATGCAAGACACGGTCTTTACTGGAGTAATGGGCGTATGACTGAATGCAATCCATGCATCCCCTCCCTCGTCCCCCTGCTTGCTGCGCCACCCAACTTGAGACGCTGCCCCATATCACAGCTTTAATCGGCATATCTGTATGTCTGATTCGCTCGTGCTCGCGTTCTTGGTTCATTCCTTTGTTAAAACGGTAGGGGGAATCCAAGACATTTTCGGCTCGACTACAATGAGCATGCATGCGTCAAGGAAGGCGATATACAGCATGGTATAGAGCGTGGAGAGTTTTGCGGAAGAAGCTAGCTGAGTTGTACATGTGCTCGTGGTGAAGGTGATTATGAATTGAATTTGTCCTGAAGAATAACCGGAAAGTTGCACCTTGGAAGTGCATCGCTAAAGCTGGGGTTTTGTACATCTTAGCCCTCATTCTCAATTCTAGTCTAGAACGTCCGGCAACAATCACCCAGGCGAGGCCATCCCTCGCATGTGGCTGCCGAGGGCAACCCTTGCCGGCCCTTGCCTAAGACCAGCCATCGGCAAGAGGGAAAAAAAGAAAAGGAAAAGAGGAAAAAAAATCAGAAAAAATTAAAATTTGTCCACATTATCGTCGGCCACGTCATATAGGACGGTCAGCACTGACTGGACCACCACGTCAACATTTTCTGAATTGGTAGGAATGTCTAAATTGGTTAATCGTCGAAATGTTATTCACAATTAAAAAATTTATGACTAAATTGACACAATTTCAATAGAATTTGGACTTTTTTGATATTTTTCCACACCTATCTACCTAACCACCTACTTCTACTACAACCATGTTTTTCTGCCTGCAGGAGACTTCTTCACAGATACGTGAAGTGATCCCTCGAGGCACCTTAGAAAAAACTATCCTGTGCAAGGAATGCGAACCCATTGTCCCGTTAAGGCATATCTAGAATCAACTAGTTCCTGTTTTTCCTTTCTTGTAGGAGCTACAAATCTTACTTTTGTCTAAAATCAGAGCTTATATACGAGTCACCAAGTCTGTGAGCAGTTTCGCCCGGTGTCTCTCGTAGAGGGGGGTGATTAAGAGCACCATCGGTTTACCGTTCTACTTTAATTAATTATAAGAGATATAGCAGATATTAAATCCTAAATAATATTGATAAGGGATGCATCGAATATTAACAAAGCAGAAACGAAATCTTCGGCGGATCTTCCATAAGAGGTCTCATCTACCATTTCACCTTTAATTGATTCTAAAAAAAAAGTAGAAACTCAGCGTGACAGACGAGGCTGAGAAAAATACTTTGAGAAAGCGATCGATTTTTGGATGGATACAAAAAGGTTTTGCTTTGAGGGAGTTCCTAGGAATATTTGAAGAACATATTTCAATCCATTGATAACCGTCGGATCAAAAGAAAAGGAAATCGCATCAATAGTATATCTTTTTGAGTTTGGAAAAATGACACGTATGGTCCCTAAACTATACCTCAGTATGTAATGTGGTCCACGAACTTTTAATTTGTTTAATGTGGTTTCCGAACTTTAATCCAAATGTGCAATGTCGTCCATGAACTTTTAAATTGTTTAATGTGGTCTCTAAACTTTTAGTACATGTTTAATTTAGTCTTTAAACCATATGAAAATATTCAATATTGTTCCTGAACTTAAATTAATGGAATAACAACATTGAACATTTTCATATGATTCAAGCACTACATATTGATTAAATTAAAAGTTTAGAGACCACATTATACATTAAGGTAAAATTCAAGAACCATATTGAACAAATTAAAAATTGAGTTATTATCCGTACATTTGTGACAAATTTAACTTAAACTAATTTTTTTACCACGAAAAATTTTAAATTGATACATCTGTGACAAATTTACCCTAAACTAATTTTTTGACCACCAGAAACCCCAAACCGGTACACCTACAACAAATCTAAACCAAATTTTAGGGTTCATCGAAAAAGATGAACTAGGCCATGTCGCTAGAAAATTGGCTAATTGAAGAAACGCCAACTGAGTTATTATTATTTGAAAAAAAAAATTAAGTTTGGGGTAAATTTGTCGCAAGTGTATTAGTTTAGAGGTTTTCTTGGTCAAAAAATTAATTTGAGTATATTTGTTACAAGTATACTAGTTTGTGATTTTTTATGGTGAAAAAATTAGTTTTGGGTAAATTTGTCATGTGTATACCAGTTTGGGGTTTTTTATGGTATTAACCCTTAAAAATTCAAGGATCACATTATATATAATGACAAAATTCAAGAATTATTTATGTCATTATCCGTTTATGTTTATGTGTGTAATGCCATTTTTGTATAGAATGTACGACAAAGTAAAGTTCCGATCGGGCCCGCAAGGTCCAAAGAAGTCTGATGGGCCTCGGAGTTCTTGCGGCCTCCCTTTCCTTTCAACTCCCAAAAACCTCAAACCACTTCAAATCAATTTCGAGACAGATTCTTCAACGATGGTAATACCAACCCGACTCATCTATTATGCAGGGTCCTGACCCGCCCGATTTTAATCTTTCTGTCTATTTATATTCTAAAAATATATTCTCTGATGCAAAATAAATGATCGGAGAATAAGATTAAGTGCCACAATCAATGTAACAATATTTTTCGTGTTTAATATTGAATAAGATCATCACCACAGTTTTCGAATCTTTCTAATTTGAAGATTATGGCACGCTCATGCATGAAGTTGAGCAGATGGCCATGGGAAATATATGAGTAGTTTTCGAGAGAGATTGGATGAAATGAGAAGTCATAAGAGATGTACCGATTTTATACCTCCTTATCCTCTTATTACATAATACAAGTACTAATTAGGGAACGGATACATTTCGTTCATTTGTTGTGGGGAAAATTAAACGAATCGAGAATGCGACAACTAGTGATTTTGGCTTAATTTGTTATGCAACAAGGGTTCTAATTTCAAGGTATTAATCGTTCTAAATCCGTAAAAAACAATCTAGTGTTTTCCAAATAGGGTCTTTCAGCTGGTTTTCAATCCTCGGATTTGATTTTGCCGTCCCTCAATGTGCTCGCTAGAACCCCTCGATCAAGCATCGGTTAGAGCAATATCGTCATCGACCATCGAAATGAAACCCTCGGTAGCTCGCGTGCCGACCCGTCCCGCTCTCTAACCTCGTCTCGGAGGAGTCCTCGGATGTTTTCGGAGCATGTGAGTCCAAAGAGAATATCCAGAAAAGTTTGGGTGTCCCGTGGGAGTACCACAACCCCCTCATGAACAGAGTGTGCCTGATACTGACACATTGGTTTTCTGGGTGCCCAAGAACCATGAAATGCAATCATTCATGGGGCTCATACGCTGTCTTCACCATTGGAACTTATCGACAAAGTTACAGCAACAGCTCAAGCAAAACCGTAGCTGCATCTGTAAGGACTTAAGGACAAAGGGACATGGTCGCGTGACTCGACTCTAGGAAAAGGTAATGATTAATCTATGATTGTGCCACCTCTTTCGAATGGTACGTACAAGCCAAGCAATCCCGGATAACTACATGGGTCCCTTTATTTCATTACAGTAGGTTTTTCAATTGTAGAATGCTTCCATCGCGATTCTTTTTTTTTTTTTTTTAATGAATACTAATTATTACTTAAAGAAAACTAATTACCCCCAACACCTTTCCACTATTAACAACATTTTTGTTAAGTGTCTTTTTATGTAACAAACGGAGCTTAAGATTTTATTTTTTTCCGGTTAGAAGATCATTAAAAACTCTGATATCATTTTGTACTGATAAACCATTCTAAAATACTAAACTCTTTTTCTTTTTTCTTTTTTGTAAAGTAGGGTACTTGGCAAATTGCCCCGTGTACTTGTGTTGGACAATGCTTCGGCTTGACGAACGTGACACAGGATCTCCTGCATTCAAATGCACTTAATGACTCAACAATTCTATTCAGAATATAAACGCTAAATTTATTTCATTGATTTTCTTCCCCTTAAAAAGATGCTGCATATTGTTGAGCCAATTCGACAAACCTCGCCTGGTGGAGTATCCATCTTAAGAGTTACGTCCTTTACTATGATTTAATTCGAGTGATAGACTTAATTGCTTTCCGCCTATGTTGGGAATTAGTCTATTCAATGTTGCCTTTCTTAAATAACCAATAAAGACAGTTACTTAAAGGTAATTGACAATCGATTGATATTAGAGGATATCATAGACTATCGAT
The DNA here is from genome assembly GCA_001662345.2 of Metrosideros polymorpha var. glaberrima. Classification (NCBI taxonomy): domain Eukaryota; kingdom Viridiplantae; phylum Streptophyta; class Magnoliopsida; order Myrtales; family Myrtaceae; genus Metrosideros; species Metrosideros polymorpha. Next base: position 25,914,109 of record BCNH02000001.1, read on the forward strand.
ACGGCAAGTAAAAGGCTGCATCTTTATTCTGATTTAGTATATATAAGAGAAAACAATCATCATTTTCTGTGCTACAGTATTATTATACACTTCTCTTCCGAAAAAGAACGTACGCAACGAAGAACGCTCTTCCGCTATCTCTCTCTCAGGATTGTAAAATGGCATTTTTTAGTGGCTATTAAGGTACATTCGATTATGTGATGTGCCTTTACGATCAGTGATTCAAGTTTATGATTTTGGGCATGTTTATACGTTTATTCAAATATGTTCAAATAAAGTTTTCCGTGTTTTCTCAAGTATGAAATTTAGGAATATGTTTCCTTGATCGGGAATAATTTGGGCATAGATTCATCTTCAACCATGTGTTTATGGGGTACTATTAATACAATTTATCGTAGCGGTGATCAATTTCAGGGTGGGTCGATTTCCAGCCTGAAACCATCCTAGAACCAGACCAGATCCGGTTCGATCCCCAAGTTGTCTCGGGAACCATTGATGTAAATTTTTAAAAATGTTTTATTTCATTTTTCTCCAAAGTTCTTCAAATATATTGAAAGCTAATCACAAGGAAATTACTAGTGAAAGAAGAGAGTACTTCTACAATTAATATGTACTTTTTGCCCTTGCCAAATAGAAAATATATATATTCTAGGCCGATTCCACCTGTTTTGTCCGATTCCACCCTAGGAATTAGAAATCGGACCGATTCCCGCGGGAACCACCAAGAACTCCCCAGTTTGGTCTGATTCCTGATTTGGACCAGGTTCATGCACACCTATAATTTATCAAAATGGAAAAAAAGTTAGATAAAAGAGTGGTTTTCGCTTAAAACATATAAATACAGTTTGTTCTCAAAATCTGGACATCATGGCACGATGTTTAGAGCTGCCGTTTCTCACGTGTCCCCTGACGAAACTTCTTTCAAGATCAATTTTGGAATGTTCGTCCTCCGGTGCCATTTTCCTATGTTGAATAATAAATATACAGTCTGGCCCAAAAAGAGGTTACCGTGTAATCTATGTTCAACGCATGATCCATGCAATGGTAGATTCAAAAAGATGTTGCCAATGACATACGTCACGAATTCAGAACAATTTTGCGTAGGCTTTTCTTTCACGGATTGTGCACCAAATTAAGCCCCAAAAGTGCTTTCTCTTTCTTTCATTTTCATCCATCTTTTTCCGGACTTTCCATATATAGCCTGGAGGAAAAAGTTAAGAGCTAGGTAACATCAATACCGACACGCGACACAACTCATTAACACATCATTTATCAAAAAATAGAGAATTTTGACACGTTGGAACACGTTATATATTAAATGTGCATTTTTATATATACATGATAAATTATCATTTTTGTGATTATTTCAATCAGATTAATTTGATTTAAATTCACAAATAAGTAAACAATAAAACAAGAGCCTATAATGAATTTACACTAAAAACATTAATCCGCAATTTGTTATTATCATTTATTGTTTCGAATTAACAAATTCAACTATATTCCATTTCAATAATCCATAAAACTTGGAGGAGGAAATAAAAAAGAGCAATCCACATTCCACCATTAAATTTAACATTAAACAATAAGCGAGTATATATATATTTTTATGGCCATGAGAGAAGCTGACCTCTTTCTTCTTCTTTGGCAAGACCAGAGCACACGAACGAGATTAGGGTTTTTGGGGGCCGGAAGGGTAAGTGGGTATATATATTTTTGATATATGTACATTTTTATCCCTAATTTATTGAAATTTTTTAAAATTGACCCGTGCGTGTCGGAATTGCATGTCAGATTTCCGAAATCGCTTGTCAATGAGCGTTGACCACGTGTCGGATGTCCAACACATGTGTGACACCGATGCGGAGACCCCCGAAGAGTGTCCGTGCTTCCTAGGTTAAGGGTATGGTTAAGAGTAAATCATACCCCAAGCAATGAAGGGAGTAGTAAATCAACACGACACCTGTTCTCCAGCCCAAAGCGCACTCACTCTGTGACCTTTCCCAGGGTCCTTTTTGAAGATTGAGGTGAAGAGCGATAATCAATACAACCCGTGAACGAAAGCAACCTACCAATCCAAAACCAGACGCGACAACAACGACAACTTGAGTCCCACTATTGAGAAAAGCATCAGAAGTAACGATTCCAATTAAAATCAATTCCTTCCCCAATCTTTTGCTTCTCTTTTGGCCTGGCTCCACCCCGAGAATCTCGACCCCCCCTACTTCCGTTCGGTCCCCTGGCTCAGCTCTCCTCTCCCTTCATTACATTGCCTATATAGTCCCCACGTTAATCATCACAAAGCAGAGAACAAAAAAAAACACTCTGGAAAGGAGAAACGACCATTCCCAGTTATGGTTAAGCTCCTACGTTCTTCGTGCCTCACATCATTAGTCTCGCTCTTGTTGTTCAAATTGGCCATTTCGACGCGAGAGCAAGTCCCGACTCCCCCGTTGCCCATTCTCCCTCTACCCTCGTATTCGCAGCTCAAATGGCAACAGAGAGAGATCATCATGTTCCTCCACTTCGGCGTCAACACCTTCACCGACTCCGAGTGGGGGACCGGGCATGAGGACCCGGCTATATTCAACCCGGTTGGCCTCAACGCGAACCAGTGGGTGAGCGCGGCTGCAGACGCCGGGATTTCGCTCATGATCTTGACAGCTAAGCACCACGACGGGTTTTGCTTGTGGCCTTCTAAATACACGGATCACTCCGTGGAAAGCAGTCATTGGAAAGGTGGAAAGGGGGACGTGGTTCGAGAGTTTGTGGATGCGGCTAAGGCTCGTGGGGTTGATGCTGGGCTGTACTTGTCCCCATGGGATAAGCATGAACCAAGATATGGTCACAATTTGGAGTACAATGAGTATTACCTGGCTCAACTACAGGAGCTTCTCACCAAGTAAGATCGAAATCAAGATGACGTTTAATCGAATGTGAATATTATTTAGTAGTGCAATGCATGCCATGGTTTTCTATTTTGTTTGAATTACTGCTACGTGGGGGCTTAGGTACGGGAGCGTGAGGGAGATATGGTTTGACGGAGCGAAGGGTACAGATGCACCAAACATGACCTATTACTTCACGGATTGGTTCTCGATGGTGAAGGAGTTGCAGAGCTCCATCAACGTATTCTCAGACGCAGGCCCTGATGTGAGGTGGGTTGGGAATGAGCAAGGATTTGCAGGGACAACCTGTTGGGCCACCATTAACAGGACCTCTCTCTCCATTGGGAATGCCAGCACTGAAGGGTAAGCCTATCCGATTTCTTTCCTTGCCCGTAAGCTTTCCTTCCATTATCTTTCCCCCGATTTTCCCTTAAATGCTAAATGTACATACACTGAAAACCAATCACGACACCTGATTCCGACCGGACACAGAGGTATCGGACGTAATAACAATCGAGGAGAAGTGCTGTTTCCCACTTTGGTCATAGTCGGCCTGATTTCGGCTCGTCCAAGGCGGATTCGCAATCGTATTACTTGAATAAGAAGGGAAGAGATTATTAAACTGGGTGAATTTTTAATTGCTAGTGAGCAAATGCTTGGCTATATAATTTGCCACCCTAGTCGTTGGGTCAATTTAAAATTGCTACTGAGAAACGGATGCTTATATAACTCGCCAGATTTAGATTAACTAGGCACCGACATGGATTATATTATGAACAAAATGGGTACTGAGGAGAGAGAGGCATAATGGAGTGACAATTCAGCATAATAAGCAAAGACCAAACTTGTTCTAGTACCAAAGTCTGGAATCTTAGGTCACCCACCCATTGAGAGACCTACTGCTCTGAAAAATTGTTGGGTTTGTTCTGTACCTATCATTGATTGATGTTGTAGTTGTGCAGAAGCAAATTCAAACATTTGTGACCACAACAACAACAAAAAAAAAAGTTGCTGGTTTTCCCTTTTCTCAAACTTTAGAATCGTTAAGCTAATAAGTTCTCGCTTTTTCATTTTGATTTTTGGGGAATTGTAACCGCAAATGGCCGAATTAAACTTAGTTGAACTTGAGCATGAAATCATCCAGCTATCAAAAATATGGGCTCACTCGCTTGCTCGTTCTTAGAATTATTAATTCGTCGAGTTCAAAACATTAGGATAAAATAAGCTATTCATGATTTTTCTTCTTCTTTCCTTTCACTTTATTTTTTCTTTTTTCATTAGCAAAAAGCTGACGGATTCCGATTCTCTTGTTGATTGGCTAGGTATCTAAACACTGGCGATCCAAGAGGGACTGATTATATGCCACCAGAGTGTGACGTCTCAATTAGAGAAGGATGGTTTTGGCACAAGTCGCAGTCCCCAAAAAAGCTAAGCAAACTGCTCCAAATATATTACAATTCGGTGGGACGAAATTGCGTGCTACTTCTCAACGTGCCACCAAACACAACAGGCCTCGTATCCGAGACAGACGTGCGCAGATTGAAAGAGCTGAGGAACGCATTGGACACCATTTTCTCAGTCAATTTAGCAGAGAAATGCTCCATTAAAGCAAGCAGCCGAAGAGGAGGCAAGGACGGTGGGTTTGGGCCTGAGAATGTGCTGGACAGCGACCACTTGTGGACCTATTGGGCTCCAGGGGATGAAGACGATGGTGAGGACCACTGGATTGAGATGAGGGGGGCGCACGGAGGGCTCAGATTCAACGTGGTCAGGATCCAAGAAGCAGTGGGGCTAGGCCAACGGATCAAACGGCACGAGATCTATGTGGATGGCAAGATGATAGCTCAAGGGACAACAGTGGGGCACAAGAGGCTTCACAGGCTCAAAGGAGGCGTGGTCCATGGCAGTGTGGTGAGGGTCAGGATCACTGAGTCGAAGGGCTTGCCTCTTGTCTCTTCCATTGGCCTGCATTTTGACCCTTTTTGGCAACCCGACGAGGATGGGAAGTGGCTATAATGACATGAGAAAACATCGAGAACAATTACCTTCTTAATAAAGGAACATTTGGTTTTTAAAGCTAGAAGAATATTTGCTTTTGTAAATTACGGACTCTTATTATTTGATCAACCAACCAACCCTGAGAAAACATTCTTCAGCACAACCTCGTTTTTAATATATCACAAGTAATGAAGGATGAATTTTTTCCTAGTACAGTCAAATAGTTTTGATTTCTTGTGGTATCGAATAGTTTGTTAGAGGTGTTGCGGCATGGCACCATGCTTTGATGCGTGATTTATGGTACACGCGTGTGTTATCGAATGTGATCTCGCAACTTACAGTATAATTAATATCTACCATGTCGAGAATAATTAGGCATCACGAACGTGTGGTGTGATCCCTTGAGGCACCTTAGAAAAACTATCCTATATAAGGAATGTGAACCCATTGACACATTAAGACCTCTCTAGATTTTCTTTCTTTTTCTTTTTTTTTTTGGGTCAGAACCTCTCTAGAATTAACGTTTACTTTTTATCCTTTTCTTGTAAGAGCGAAAATTTGATTTTTGGCTAAATTTAGAGAGTAGAATAGCCCGTTCAAAACATCCGAGTGTATATATCAGTCACCAAGTCTGAGTAGTTTCATAAAGTGTATCTCACAAAAAGGGTGATTAAGACCTCTATTTGTTTAGCAAAATATAATTAAGTAGCATGCCATAAATTAAAAGCTCTTGTTGGAGCTTAGATTTTGCGAACAAAAAGAGTCCTTAACTTTCGTACAGCGCTCACTTGAGTGTCATAACTATTTTTTTCGCTCAATTAAGTGCCGCATTGGAGTAAAATCAACCATTTGAGTGTTATTTCCGACAAATCATCCTACATGAATTTTTTACTTAATTTTCCATTCTGACATGAATTTTATTTTATTTTTTAAAATTTTAAATTTTCCTTTTCTTTTCTTTTGCTTTTTTCTGTGCCGGCGAGGGTCACTGGCGCTCGCCGACCATAAAGGCCTTGCCCTCGGCTGGTGGGGACGCGAAGGCCTTCGGCGAGGCCATCTCCTATCACGGGGTTGGTCGAGGCTGCCTAGGCCGCGAAGGCCCTCGCTCGTGGTGCCGACCAACAACTTTGACCGACGTCCAGCGACCAACATCCCAGACCGGCAACTCAGCGACTAATCACTAGCAACCTAGAAACCCAAAAATCCAAGCCAGAGACCGGCAATGGAAGAGGTGTGGTCGGGAAGGCAAGGTTTCTTCTCGAAGTCTCGACCACGCCTCCGAACAGAGAAGGCTCGCACCGAAGGGGATGGTCACTGGAGCAAGAAAAATTCAGATCTGAGGTCGAGGTGGGCAATGGACAATGGTGAACGACGATCAATTTCCAAAAGGGACAGGCGAGTGATGGGAGAGCGAGGAGGAATCACTGGAAGTCTTGAGTGGCGAGGAGTGCGGTGGAGCCCTTGCCGGATTTGGGCTCGGCTAGCCAAAATCCCTAGATGCTACAGTACCCGAACCCTGGGGATGATGAAGTTCTTCGTCATGCCCATACTACGTCTTACTGCAAATTAGATTGGCCAAATAAATTTCTAAAAATCGTCAAATTAGATTTTCTGGTGTTCATGTCAAATTTTTGACATGACAAATCGCCAATGACACTTAAGTGTTCGATTTTTCAAATTTCTAGCTCTTAAGTGTGCGAAAAAAAATTATGGCACTCAAGCGAACATTGTACAAAAGTTATGGCACTCCCATTGTTTTTATCTCCTATGTTAAGTGACTCAATCTCAGGGAATAAGATCCTCTCATTGATGGATGGACATTCGGAGTATAACTAGATCTTTATAATTTAAGAAGATATACCGGTGATAGCATTCAGGTGTCCAGTAGCTATTGGCACGTTTGAATAGGCAATGATGTCGTTTGGGTTAAAGAATGCCATGGCCTTTTATCAGCAGGCAATGAATTTCATCTTCTACGATATGATTGGCAAGTCTACGTCGACGATGTCTTCATTAAATCTGACGAGGTGGGCCATTAAAACTATATTTGTTGGCAACCTATACAACAATCTAAATTATGAAATGAAGGGGTATGAACATTAGATGATACTTCTTACCAAAAAAAAAACATTAGATGATACCGCTTCTGGTTACAGAGTTAATGGTGGCGCACAAATATTTAAAAGAACTTTCATTTTATTCAATTCTTTTAAAAGGGGGAGAGTGTTAATGCCAAAAAAAAAAATGGCCAAATGTAAGGTCATTAGTCGATAAGTAAAGTTTAGTTGACGAGGTTATCAATAACAAACATCAACTTATGGCTAAGTGTAGAAGCAGAAGAATCGACGAGTATATTACAACTCACACGACTGGAATAGAGATGAGAAATTTATGTAAAATGTAGTGTGAGGAAGAGGAACCGATAAAATCGGATTTCTAACTACTTATAGATAATTGTTGCAAAATAATATGAGCCGCATATGTCACATGTAACTATTTGTATATGATTGATAGTGTGTTATAAATACTTTAAGTGTACCATTTGTAAAGGTTCAACCAATTAACAAAGAACGCATATTATTATTATTATTTTGGCAAATTTTTGCATAACTGAGCATCTCGTCTAAAAACCAACAAGAAACCCTTCAAACCTTTATAGCTTGGAATTATTTTCATTTGAGAGATATTTCACTTTTATGGTGGAACAGCTGCCGTTTTTCAAGTGTCCCAAAATTAACCTCTTTCAAGAGCAAATTTCAAAATTTCCTCCTCTAGTGCCATTTTTCCATGTTGAATTAATAAATAGTCTCCCC
>BCNH02000001.1:25923154-25940451 GCA_001662345.2 Metrosideros polymorpha var. glaberrima
AAACAAGATAACGTTTAATCGAATGGTGAATATTGTTCAGTAGGGCAATGCAAGCCATGATTTTTTTTTTTTCTTTTGAATTTGTGTTATGAGGGCTCAGGTATGGGGAGTCTCAGGGAAATATGGTTTGACGGATTCAAGAATTCAAGTGCACTAAACATGTCCTATTACTTCACGGATTGGTTCTCAATGGTGAAGGAATTGCAGAGCTCGATCAACATATTCTCAGATGCAGGCCCTGATGGGAGGTGGGTTGGGAATGAGGACGGATTTGCATGGACAACTTGTTGGGCCACCATTAACAGGACCTCTCTCTCCATTGGGAATGCCGGCATTGAAGGGTAAGCATACCTAATGTACGTTTCTTCAACCATAATTAGCGATGCTACATGTACATGCACCGAAAATGAATCACAGACACCTGATGCCGACCAGACACAGGGAGAAGGGCTTTTTCCCTCTTTGGTCATAGTCGGCCTGATTTCGGCTGGTCGGACGCGGATAGTTGAATTAAACTTAAGAAGGGCTTTTTCCCTTTTTGATCTATCGAGAAACCTAATTGAGAATAGTCAAATTAAACTTTAGCTAAACCGAAGCAGGAATAATCCAACTATCAAAAGCATTGGCTCGCTCACTCGTTTTAAAGACTATTGATTAGTCCAATTCTAACATATCATGAAAAGATAAGCTCCTAATGATTTTTCTTGTTCTTCCCTTTAACTTTTATTTTTCTTTTTTAAATTGGGAAAGAGCTTATGGATTTCGATTCTCTTGTTGGTTGGCCAGGTATCTAAACATTGGTGATCCAAGAGGGACCGATTATCTGTTGCCAGAATGTGACGTCTCAATTAGAGAAAGATGTTTTGGCACAAGTCAGTCTCCAAAAAAGCTAAGTAAATTGCTCCAAATATATTACAATTCGGTGGGGCGAAATTGCGTGCTACTTCTCAGCGTGCCACCAAACACAACAGGCCTCCTACCCGAGACAGATGTGCACAGATTGAAAGAGTTGAGGAATGCATTGGACACCATTTTCTGAGTCAATTTAGCAGATAAATGCTCCATGAAAGCAAGCAGCCAAAGAGGAGGCAAGGACGGTGGGTTTGGGCCCGAGAACGTGCTGGACAGCAACCACTTGTGGACCTATTGGGCTCCAGGGGATGAAGATGATGGTGAGGACCCCTGGATTGAGATGAGGGTGACAGATGGAGGGCTCAGATTCAACGTGGTCAGGATTCAAGAAACAGTGGGGCTTGGTCAACGGATCAAAGGCACGAGATCTATGTGGATGGCAAGAAGATAGCTAAAGGTACCACGGTGGGACACCAGAGGCTTCACAGGCTCAAAGGAGGTGTGGTCCAAGGTAGTGTGGTGAGGGTCAGGATCGCTGAATCCAAGGACTTGCCTCTCATCTCTTCCATTGGCTTGCATTTTGACCCTTTTTGGCAACCCGAGGATGGGAAGTGGCTTGAATGAAAAGGTCCCTTAGCTTAGCAGACACACCACCTCTCTTTTTTTTCTCCACTATAAATAAAAGAGAAAATTTAAATGAAAAATGAAAAAGCAAGAAGGAGAAATGGAAATTCCCAACCTTATAGAACTTACATCGTAATCTGGTACAACAGTTCTCTCTCTTTTCTCCCAAATCAGTTCACACATGTGTCAGCGCACACATGGACACATTGGAAAGACCTATTGAGACATGCGGGTTGCCCTGTCCTTGCTTACCATGTGACATCATAGGAAGCAAGATGTCTTACTATATAACTGAGGAGCTAACTCGGTCACCATATTAGACATCTCAAATTTTTATTTGAATGTTACTCGCATGACAAGATGAAGTTGGTATTTGATTTCATAAATAGGACATAGAAAAGCCATTAGCTGGAATTATAAATTTATGGAGCATAGGTTTTCAAGCAATATATACACACATGAGAAAGGGATCAACAAGTGAACAATGAACATAAATATACTCAGAACCTAGGAAGTGCATGTAAACGAAGCCCCTGATCCATGTGAAGGGTGAACATAGTCCGATATGTCGCGTCCTTCTCGTCGACAAGCTTGAACTTGAAAAAGTGCACCAGAAGAGCAGCCAAGATCTTCATTTGTCTGTAAGCAAACTCTTTACCCAAGCAAATCCTGGGCCCGGCCTGATAGAGTGCAAGCATTTCAAGTTTTAAAGTACAAAACAGAAATGCTAATTTGTTCTTCAACTTAAGATCGACACTTGGGAAAACAGTGAATTTCCATGCAATCTCAAACTCAAAACAATTCAATAACCTGAAATGCAGTGAACTTGAAAGGGCTTTCTGGTCGGAAGACTCCGTCATCCAGCCACCGTTCGGGACGAAACATCTCTGCATCGTCTCCCCATATGTAGGTCATCCTTCCCATGGCATAAGTCAGGTAGTTGACACCATCCCCCTTCTTGACTTTGAAGCCATCTGGTAGAATATCATCCTCGGACGCACACTTGCCATCCTACATTGCTAAAAGCAAGTAAGGCCCAAAGTTTGAACTAAAATAACAACTATACGAGGATGCTACTTCACTATTCATTTCTGACGGTACCATTAACACATGCGAATGGGATACCAACGGAAAATCTGTTTTCGTCAATTACCATAGTCAAGAAATTAAGAGACGCAAATCGGGCGAAGGTCACAAAAAGATAAAATTGTAACCCTTCCACTATGCACTTCCCGACTTAAGTTTCTGTTATAGCACTCACTTCCTAGCTGGATGAGCAAGGGAGGGTAGAGTATGGACCTGACTCCTTTCTAAGGTAGGGAAGTCAGTTTAGAAGTCCGCAAGGCAGTATATCAATCTGGGTCTAAGCCTTCTAACCAACCTATCAGGTGTCGGTCATCAAGTGTTGCGTGGAAGGTTAGTGAGAAAAAAAAGGAGCAAAAGGGAAGCAGCCGACAATTTCACTCTCATTAAGTATAGAATGCTAGCATTCCAGTTGAAAGATTTTCACAAGGGAACCAACCACATCTTACCACTGGTACAGCCGGGTATAGTCTGAGAGTCTCAGTTAGAGCTGCGTGCAGATAATGCATCCTGTCTAAGGCCTCTTCCGTTATCGATTCTGCAAATTTCTCATCGGAGATATTATCCTCCGATCCAGTTGCCCTTTTCACATCATGGGCAACCTTATCTTGAAGGTAAGGATGTTTACAGAGAACGTAAAAGAACCAAGTAAGAGTGTTGGCAGATGTATCTCGACCAGCGATGATAAAATTGAGAGTTATATCCCTCAAGTATTTATCAGTCATTTTCTTGGGGTCATCCTCACTCTCAATCAAAAATCTTGACAATATATCTTCTTTACCACTCTGCAGCCAGAAACAAATCTAATAACTAAAAGCGGCAGAACAGATGATTGATAATTAACAGAAGTGTACTCACATTAATCATTCCAGTTTTCATCTGCTCCTTCTTGCAGCGGATTAATTCAAAGATGAAGTTGTCAATAGTTTTGAGATTTCGCTTTAGAGAAGCTTCCAGACCAACATTTAAGAACCTTTTGACTTTCCACAGGATATCAGCATATCGCCAGTACACAATCACATTAGAATCATCAAAAGCCTTGGTAAAACTGTTCCCAGAATCATCTAAGCCAGATAAAGTATCTAGTTCCACTCCGAATCCAACCTTGAATATTGAATCTAAAGTTGATTTCATCAGCAAATCCTGCCAACAAAAAGGAATTGGAAAAGAAAAGAGGAACTGTCTAAGTGATTTCCATACATCATGGTAAATATTTGTTCATCAACTTCAAGAAATGATTGATTCATGTTTGGCTGAATGGATAGACATAAAAAAATAAGCACACGAATTCATGTGAGAAACTATCTTAATTCTATGCGTGTATGTTTTCCCATCTGCAACATGCAATTGGGGGCAAATTTTGATATGATATTCCTCTAGAGATATCATCAATGAGATTTTTTGCAATCATGACATCAGAACCCTAAAATCTGTAGTTCACACATGCCACAAAACCTGCATGTCTATTATTTGCTTTGCTCCTGCTGCCGCTGATATCTTCATGATTAATTTAACAGCATTTCTCCGAAATATTGAAGTACTAAAGTCTTTCAAAACTTTTGTCGAGAACTCATAGCTTGCAAGCTTTCGTTGGTGGCGCCATTTTTCTCCATCCACAGCAAAAATACCATCGCCAAATAGATCTCTCATGATTCCACAATTGTATTCCCCCTGAAATGGCAAAGGAGCTGTCAGAACAACAGCAATGATCAAGCTAACAGATGGTAAAAGCTTTCAGTACCTTGCCATAATTAGAGAAGTTAGTTTTCAGAATGTACTCAATATTCACGGGATCGGCTGTGTAAATTTCACTGTGCGTTGGCACAATCAGCCTGTAAGTGCTGTATCTCTGTGCAAGCGATGTTTGGTAATCGAAGAGATCATTGAAGTGTATTAGTTGATTAAAGATTGGACCTGCAACTGGAGGCCTTTGATAATTTGACAACAACTCTCTTATGTAGATGAATGAATATGTAACTACAAGTATCAACACAAGAAGGAGACATCCTCCAAGCACAGCTAAAACAAAATTAGCTGCCTGGAGTAGTCCAGCAACAAGGAAGAAGCTGACAGAAAGAAGATAGAGAGCACGAATCATGACAATTGCTGAATGGTGATCCTGTAAAAGAAAGATGCACGATTTACCAAAAGCTTTTAACCATCATTTATACTGCTTAATCAGGTTTTTTTGTACCTCTATGGTGTCCTGAGCAAAGGGGAAATGTCATTTTCTCATCGCATCATCGTTATCTTTTCTGTGAAGGACCTGAAAACTTGACAGCAGATAATTGTTTCATGTGGCGACACAAGTTTCTGCCATTTTAGACCCCAACTTTGTTCTATTAATAGCTATTATGTATGCGTTTAACCATTAAAGACAAAAAAAAGCTTTTTATATTGATAGAGAATGTGGACCTTTTTGGATCTACCTCAGGTGTTCTATCCTAAAGTCGGTATGATATACTCCACCATTTCCCCCACATTCACATTTATCATATTTAAAGCCCAAAGTTCATAAAGAATTTGAATTTGGGGGAATCAAATGGCCGGTTTAGTGCAAAAACATCATTTATGCTGATCCCTCCGGCTCGATAAGACCCACAAAACTATGCCTTATTTTTCAGCCCAAGGAAAAGATGGAATTAAATTTTGCTTACAGCTTGATTGTTTCAACTTAAGTAACAGCAATAAACAATTTTTTTATTTTCCCACCAAAATTTAAAATATTTTCGGAATTTCAAAAAATTGTAAAAAGATTATATGCGAATCTACGTATCAATATATACATTTTGTGAAAATTTCAAATGTTTTGGATTTTTAAAAAAGTCAAAGTACGTGAGCCAAAAAACTTTGATTAAACAAAACAAAAATAAGTAAAACTCAATCTGGACAGACCCAATAATCAAATTCAATTGATCCAACAGAACACATAGATATAAGGATAGCTATGGTCGACAGTGAACACTGCACTGAAAATGCATCTTGATTAGATATTTGAAACTTCTATTAAGTGCCTGGAGGCTGGGACAAACTCAATCTAGAAAACTGCAAACCTTCTACAGAAACAAGCTTTGATAGAAGTATTTTCCAATTAATGTTAGCCACTAAGTAGTGACGATATAAGTAAGAAAAGCCCCAGTCCATTTCAGGTTACTTTACCGTCTTGATCTCCGATCAGCAAAATCTTGATGAATCATTGGCTTTGCGACTTCCACAAATTAATGGGGAGGACAAACAAAAATCTGGATTTTGTGGCGAAACTAATAAGCACAGACACAGATTTGTAACAAAGTAAAGCTACTGCTAAAAAGAGAATATACCTTGAAAATCTTTGTATTTCTTAATTGATGCTTTGACACATCTGTGTTGTTAGTTCTGAGTCTTCTGACAAATGCTAAATCTATGAAAACTAAGACCTTCCAACTCATATTTACTGGAGGAGTTTCCTAGAGACTCGTGGCACTTTTGAAGTCCTGGAAATACTTCTATTGTCCTGACATTTGGACATGAAAGTCGTTTTGACATTTAGAGAACATGCATCCAGCTGTCACTTAAATTACCCACATATACATCAGCACTGATCACCTAGACAAGTCAAAACAAAGAGCAATTCCTCCATCCTCACTTCAGGTGATCCTCTCACTGAGAATTCATGAACAATCCCATCAATCTCTATCATGCTATGTCCAGGAACTTCTTTCCTTATTTGTCTCCCTTTCATGAGGGACTTAATGACCTTTAAATCCTTGAGTCTACCAGCTTTGGCATACATATCTCGCAAGCTCACATAGAATACATGGTTCAGAGGATCCAAATCAATTAAGTACTTTGCCACCCTTTCTCCTAATTCGACATTACCATGCATTTGACAGCCAGCAAGCAGTGCACCCCAAACAAACACATCAGGCTCCATGGGCATGTTTTTGATGAGCTGTTCAGCCTTTTCAAAAAGTCCTGCTCTGCCAAGCATATCAACCATGCAAGCATAGTGGTAAACCTGAGGCTCTATCGAGTAAACATGGTTCATCACATCAAAATACCAGCGACCTTTCTGGACCAAACCTGAATGAGCACAAGCTGACAAAAGGGCAACAAAGGTCACGTGGTTGGGTTTCATTCTTAATTTTTCCATCTCTTAGAAAAGACTAGAAGCCTCTTCACAAGATCCATGAAGTGCAAACACAGATATCATAGCTGTACATGCCAAGCTGTCCTTATTGGGCATTTTTTTAAAGATCTCAAATGCTCTGTCCACAGCTCCGCATTTACCATACATGTCAATTAGAGCTGTTTGAATTACCATGTCGCACTCTATGCCACTTCTACTCAAGTAGGTATGCACCCATTTCCCATGATCAAGCGCACCAAGAGAAGCACAAGCTGAGAGGATGCTCGCAATGGTAATCTTATCAGGTCTAACACCACCACCGCCAGCACTTTGCATTTCATGGAAAAATTGCAAAGCCTCCTTGGGCCTACCCCCCTGAGCAAAACCTGTAATGATCGAATTCCAAGTTACAATATTCCTTTGCTCCATCCTCCTATATAGGTCCAATGCAGCATCCAGATTTCCACTTCTCAAATACCCCATAATCATCGAGTTCCACGAAACAACATCCTTATCCAACATTTGATCAAACACCTTACGAGCACGGTGTACTAGAGAACACCGCGCAGAATACATAGAAATCGTGGAATTGTTAATGTAAATATCACAACCAAATCCAAACTTCAAGACTTGGCCATGAATGGCCTGTCCTGTGTCAGTGTCGACTCGACTTGCACATTCCTTCAAAAGGAACGGAAAAGTGAGGCGATCAGGTGAAATGCCATCGACAACCATCCGCTTATATAAACCAAGAGAACGACACGACCCAAGCTCACTCTTGCGAGCATCTATCTTGGACGAATAAGCTCTGATCATGATGTTGTAGACATAGAGGTTCGGGTACTTTATGCACCGAAAAACAGAGGTGGCATAGCTAAGAGAGCCAGAAGGAGAAAGAGCACAGAAGGTGAGGAGACGGGCGATGAGGGAATGAGCTTCGGGGTTGGGAATGTGTGGCGATTTGGTTAGTTGGGCATGGATTTGTTTGAGCTCTCCCAAGTTCTTGCATTCATCGATCAACCGCGAGATTGCAGTCGTGAAACTCGGCCATCGGAGTTCAAGCATCTGCCCCCGTTACCACTGCGAAAGAACGAAAAATCACGAGGCACCACCGGGAGCTACCGACTTATCGAGCCATTCGAGGCATCGTTGACGAGTCAGAGGATATCGAGAATCTTGTCCGTGCAACGCTTGAAGCATTTCGGATAAGGCTCCGTTTCTTCGAAAGAGGTTCTCCCATGTCCAACGACCGTGTCTTGATCCGTCTCTCTACTTCCTACAGGATCCGTTATCATGTTAACAACGTTCATAATTTGGACATTGATCAAGATCAACCGAGCATAAAGCTGGTCGTACCCGCCGTCTTTTTTACACGAGCTACAGCAGAAACTTTACACATCTTCCAGAAAGTTGTTGTGTTGAATGACTGAGGGTGAGGTTCCAGCTCCCCTACAGGAAACCTATCCGAAGTTCATCATCTTTTAGAACCTTTAACCTACTCTCTGCATTACTTAGAATCTAAAACATACCTTGTCACTGGTTCTAAATTCAAAAACCCGAAACCTACTAAAACCTACCATGTTACATGTTCATGGTCTACTCAACTTCCACCTATATTCTTAATAGAACAATTGCATTGAATCATCATCTTTAATGGCCACCATTTACTGATATAATCCACTGATCACAACTTACACACGAAAAATATAAAACATTAACAAAGTAAAAATATCCATCATAAATATCACCGAAAATGAAACCTTAAACTAATAATTTTAGATTATACACTCATTATCAAATGCCATGAAATATCGCAAGATCGTGCGAAGATATAAATCAAGAAAAACACAAAAAATTGTTACAAATTTCAAGTTCCACCTACTTAGAACCTACCCGTCCAAACAAATTTCCCAATTTTTGAAATCTGAAACCTACCTTGCATATTTTGGAACCTCGAACCAGATAGATTCGCACCATTACGGTTCTCAAGTTCCAAGTTTTATCCGAACCATGTTCACCCATACAATGACCCGAAGGACCTTCGCATTCATAGTTCGTTTAAGCTGAATTGGCCTCGACCTTGTCAAGGTGTTCTATAAGCACAGCCCAAAAGCTGAAGCGCCCTGAAAATGAGGAGGTATTTGGCGAAAAAGAAAAAAGAACATTGAAACGACACGATTGTAGTTACAGTTGAAGGAAAATGGGAAACCATTGAAAAATAACCCAAAGCCATGAACAACCATTCTTGTACATGCTCTCTCCCCCTCCCTCTAGGGGTATTATTCCTGTACATGCCAATGATAACCTACAAGAACCCTTCAATTCCGCGCCCCGATATAGCCTCCCTATACAAAGTGAGAGCTTGTTCCATGACTGGCGCTTGAGCCAGCAATTGCGCTCTCTTTTTCCCGGACGGATGAGTAGAAAGATAGTCTCTCAGCGACGAGTCTCCAGTCACCTTACCCAACTTCTCGAATACTTTAGGTGCCACTCGAGGATCATACCCAGCAGAAGCAATTAGAAGCAAGCCAATATAATCTGCTTCAATCTCCATCCTAACAATTCGGAAGTAGGAAAATCTTCAGAAAATTAAGCATCAAGAGCTAACAAAACCAGTATGTCAGTTTGCTGGGCATCACAATCACCATGAGAAAACCGCATCAAGGCATCATAGCTTACGGAAGAGGTTCAACTAGAATGGCGGAGTAACTAAATTAGATAGAAGAGCATAAGTAGGGATACTATTTATATTACATTAAGACATCATAATCAGGAGGCCATCCATCGTACGTATGCAAATTTTTTACCAGATCTTTCCACAAGGTCTCCACAAAACAGCATCAAAGCACTGTTACTCACAGTCACTGATAACAAGTAACACTATTACAGACAGAAAAAAACCAGGTTTGGGTGAGATTGGCTTTCCAGGACTTGTGAATGCCTATCCTAGTAGCAAATACTTTGCTTCCAAAGAGACAGAAAGCAATTACCAAAAACCAATTCCCAAATTTCCAACATTCAACGTAAAAGAAAGGGGTAAACCATGGTTGTATGCTCTCTCTTTACATAAACAGATTCTCCATTCTGCCCCCAAAAGCAAACACAATCAATTCCATATTTACAGTCGCAAAGTTTTAGTAGCAACAGGAGGGGTTACAGGAGACTGGGACTTAGTTTACAAACTCATCAAATGGCAGTATTCCCTTGATCATACACCACTCTTCATTTTCCTACTTGTTTCTTGTACTGCCAAGAGTCTGTGAAATGGAAAACCAGGGCCAGATCTTTGTAGAGAAATACTTCCCAACAGACTGTCTTTGTAACCGTGGAGAAAGTACATGGCACTGGCTCAGTCAACTACTCACTTTTAAAAAGAGTTCACTTCATAGCAAGTGGCTTTGTGTGCAAAACTTTGATGTCTCAAGTCTAGCAGGAATTTTAAACAATCAAAGGAGGTCCACAAATGTTGTAGATGACCATCCAAAACCCGGCTTTTTAAAAGTCAAAGGATGTTCACACATTTAACTGATTACCAAGCGAAATCCGAACAAGAGACTTACACCCATCCAGAGAAGAAAAGAAGAATTTGTTTGCCAGAAGAAAGGGGGAGGAGGAACAGAGAGAGAGAGAGGCTCCGGCTAAACAGCCAATAGAAAAGAGAGGATAGATGGGTACGTACTTCCTTGAGAATGGAAGCCTTAGGAAAAGAGACGACATTGTGTTGACAAGGTCAGGCATGACGAACTGATAAAGTATCAGTTGTATGATCGCAAACCACAGATTCTTTGTAACCATCTCAGCTGAGTGTCTAGCCACAGCATGCGCCACCTGATTCAGCAACAGAGATAATTTCTCTCAATGATACTGCAATTTCAATCTATCCAGAGAGGTTCAATATTCCATGAATCAAATGATACCTCATGTCCAATTATTGTTGCTATCTCTGCATCTGTCCTAAAATGTTCCAATAGTCCTGTGAACACAACAATCTTCCCACCTGGCAGGCAGAATGCATTCACAACAGGCTCATTCACCACCAAGACCTCCCAATTAAGGCCCTCCAGATGTGAGGTCGTGGGCTTCGATCCACGCTCATGACCATTCTTCCTGCTTTGGTCAACCCACCTATCATCAAGAAGCTCCTCTTCACGGGACCAAGTGTCCTCTAGCTTTTCTGATTTTTTATCGCTCAGAGCCATCAGAGTATCACGAGCACCTTTCTCACTGCCCTCAAAAGTGTCTGGCGAGGCATAATGTATATCACGCCAAACCTGCATCGATTTAAATACCAAAGTTTCACCGGGAACCAAAATGGTAGAACAACCAGCAGCCATTAATTAAGAAAAGCATCCGGCATCTTCCACGGGAGACACTGATAAAAATAACTGGAAAGAAGATTGGTAATACATATAACTCCACTAGCACATCTGCATCTCCAATTACTGTGAAAAGGTTTAGTCTTTAAGTTCAGTGATATCTTGTGGATTCATTGGGATAATTGAAGGGTAGAACTTCACCGATCATCTCCCTATGTCTACAAAGAGACAACTTCACCGATTATCATTAACATCCGAATATTTGTCCCGTTTCCTTAATCATAGATTCAGAGATAAGAGGTGACCAAACACTCAACTTCAGTGACATTCCCCGAATAACTTACAACGAGAAATAAAACATCTCGATCTCCTAACAGAAGATAGGAAACAAAGTAACGAAGGACACTGAAGAGACGAAGTAATGCATTGAAATGTTCGATTCAGTCGATCAAATTTTCTTTTTTTGACAAACCTGTTCATTCCTCAAACCTCTTTGCAGCGCCTCAACGATATCTTTGGCGATTAATCTGACCCTGACGCTCTCCGGGTGGATCGGCGGCAATATTTTGCCCTTGAAAGAAGCCTTAATCTGCTCGAACTGCGTCTCCCCGAGTCTCCTCTCCAAGTCTCTGGACAAGAGCACGAAATGCCTCCGCTTCGTGTACGGCACATCCTCCAAGTTCCCAAAGTACACCGTGATGAAAACCCCAGAGCCCACCAAGACCACGATCAGCACGTTCCTAGGGTTCCGAAACCACCGTCTCGGCCCTCGCGGTTGGAAATGCTGCACCTGGAATCGATCCACATAGTAGAATCGCTTCGCTCCGTTCGAAAACGGATGGCACCGGTTCCTGCTGATTACATCGTAACAGCTGAACCGGCGAAAAGCCAGAGGACACGGAGCGACGTCGGGAGCGCGTCTCGATACGCCGGAAGCGAGAATCGACGACCCGGCTCGGCGAATCCTCGAGCCTTGCTGAAACTGAGTCGAAGTCCTAGCGAAATAGCGAAAGGCGTCGAGTGCGGACTTGGCTCCCTTGAAGAATCCCATTTACGTCCGGCGATCGGCTTCTCTCAAATCATCGATGGCGTTACTTTGTAGCTCCGAACTTGGAGGAGAAGCAAGAAGAAGTTCTAGACTCTACCAGGGTTGACTCGGTGACGGTGGATGTCATTTGTAACAAGACAAACCAACAACAACAATTGTATGATTTCTTTCTTCGTTGGTCATGTAATTCATTTCAACTTTTGTATCGCAAAAATAGAGAACCAACTTTTAAGTAGTACAAAAACACGCTTAACATCATCGAAAACTCCAAATTATGATGTGGTAATACGAACATCTTAAAAAAAAAAAAAAGCATTTTTTCCAAAATAAAATGATATTGACTTCACCTAAAGGATAATTTTGATCTCAATTTTCAAGTGTTGCATGAAATGTACTAATTCTTACCCTTCAAGACATAACATATGTTGTGAATAGTATATTTAATCCTTATAAGTTTCAAACCATGAATTCATGAGATTTATATTGCATATAAATTGACTAATTTAGATCGGACCATTTTCTATCCCACGCAAACCCAATTCGATCCCACCCATTTGATGGCCCCATGCCATGCTCATCTATAAGCAACTTGTCGATGAATATACAATCGCCGATGCCAAGTTACCTGTTTATTTGAATCGGCATCATGTCGATTGTGAAGACTTATTTTTATTTTTTTTAGTGTAAACGCGCGTTAACCAATGTGACAAGAGTGCCAACCTATAACGATCTTCATAATTTGAATATTCATGAGGATAAACTGAGCATGAAGCTAATCGTAACGTCTTGTCTTTTTGCACGAGCTTCGCGAGAAACTCTACGCATCTTCCAAAAAGGGTTATTGACCAACCGTTTAATAGTGTTCAACGAGCCTTGCCTCCGCTATTGCGTCGACCTCGTCGAGGTGTTTCATAAGCACGGCCCAAAAGCTGGAAGCACCTCAGAAATGAAGAAGAATTTGGCGACTCAAATTGCTATACTCAACACGTATCAAACGAAATAATAAGAAGAAGAATTGAAAGTAACCATCAAACGGAAAAGTATAGACTTTGGGAGAAGAAAATTTCCAATTGAGCCGAAATGCGTATGATGATGAATTGGCGACTCAAATTGACTGAACCCAAATTTGTTCTTAGGCAATTTTGGCCCATTCCAGTCGGCCTCTTTGGGCCCCTTTTTACGGCCCAAGGGAAGGAAATGAAAAGGAGATTATTGTCAAGTCCGCCCCCACCCCAGGGTGATATTTAATCGATGAAAGAGTGATAATGCGCATGGAATTCATTTTGTAACTAAATTCTTCCGCGCGTCAACAATCAAATGGCGAGAGCGTAAGTCACTTTTTACATCGGCAATGGACACAAAGAGGAAAACAAAATCAAGACCGTCATGTAAAAAATGTTCCAGCACATCACATGGATGGTCGAATCAATAAATCGAGTGTAAAAAAGAAAATTTTTGGGGAAGAGGCTAGAGATCTTAAGACTAATTAGCGCTTCCACTCTCAAAAGTTAAGATATGTGTCCACAATTATTATTGGTTCGCACTTTTCCGCTCCTTTTTTGACTTATGACACCCCTTACAAGTTACCGCTCTTGAATTGATCAACCTATGATTCCCACTCTTGACTTTTGTTTTATTCGATGATTCTAATATTCCAACTTCTATTTATTTTCCTTGCCATCACTGCACAATTTTTTAAAGATATTTATCAAAGAATTCAAAAATATGACAAAATTAACTACAATAAAATTCTAAACATCCATTATTATCATGCAAATTCAAAGAAAATGCTCCTTAAAACATTATATGGAATATTATATTTGCCTTGATTACATGGAATAATCAGCCGTTGACAAGAAAATCACTGACTATCGTAATTACATTATAAAACAATCCATTCAAATTATTTGCAAATATATATTTTTGTCAATTCTAGATTCATCAAAATCTCCAAAGAAAGAGAAGAGAAAAAGGTAAGCAGTAGTCTTAAATCTAGGACTTGCAATGGATATTGTGGTCAATTTAAGGTGATAGGGAGTGTCATAAGTAAAAAAGGGGTAGAAAAAGCACGAATCTTATTATTATGGAATAAGTGCACTAGAAGTCCTCAAACTTGTTACGAAAGTACAAAAGGATTCTAAAACTTTAAAATAATATGCAAATGAGTTTTAAAACTTGTCACGAAAGTGCATTCGAATCCTAAAACTTTAAAAAAAGGTAATCGAGTCCTAAAACTTGTCATCAAAGTGCCATTAAGTCCTAAAATTTTCAAAAAGTACAACCAATAAAAAGACTTGATTGGACCAATATAACAAGTTTTGGGACTTGATTGTACTTTTTGAAAGTTTTAGAACTCGAATGCACTTTTGTGACAAGTTTTATGACTTAATTGTACTTTTTGAAAGTTTTAGTACTCGATTACACTTTCATAACAAGTTTTAAGATTTCCAATGCACTAATCCCTATTATTATTGTTGAGAAGTACCATCTCGCAACTTACACTTGTATGCGCGTCTGTAGCTAGGGGTATTATTCCTATACAAAGTGAGAGCTTCTTCCAAGACTGGCGCTTGAGCCAGCAACTGCGCTCTCTTTTTCGTGGATGGATGAGTAGAAAGATGGTCTCTCCCCGCCGAGTCACCTCTCGACTTATCAAACTTCTCATATACTTTAGACGCCACACGAGGATCATACCCAGCAGAAGCCATTAGCAGCAAACCAATATAATCTGCTTCAATCTCCAACCTAACAATTCGGAAGTAGGAAAAATCTTCAGAAAATTAAGCATCGAGAACTAACAAAACCATTATGTCAGTTCGCTGGGCATCCCAATCACCATGAGAAAAAGCACATCAAGGCGTCATTGCTTAAACTAGAGGTTTAACTAGAATGCTGGATTAACTGAATTAGACAGAAGATCATAAGTAGGTACACTGTTTAAATTACATTAAGACATCACAAACAGGAGACTGCCCAAGGACTCCACAAAAGAGCATCAGAACGCTGTTGCTCACAGTCACGAATGACAAGTCATACTCTATTATAGAAATATACAACAAGGTTTGGATGATATCAGAGCTTCACAGGACTTGTGAATGCCTGTACTGAGATAAAGCATATCCAGCAAATACTTCACTTCCAAAGAGACGGAAAGCGATTACTAAAAAAACAACTCCGAAATTTCAAACATTCAAAGTAAAAGACAAGGGTAACTCATGGTCATATGCTTTATTTCTGCAAAAACAGATTTTCCATTCTGCAGCCAAAAGCAAACCGCAATCAATCTCATATTTAGGGTGGCAAAGTTCTAGTAGCAACAGGAGAAGTTGTCATGGGAGACTGGGACTTGAGTATACAAACTCATCATTTTCCTCCATGTTTCTCGGGCGGCCAAGAGTCCGTGAAAAGGAAATCCGGGGCAAATTCTTGGCAGAGAAGTATTTCCCAACAGACTGACTTCAGTAGCCACGGAGAAATGAGATGGCAGTGGCTCAGTCAACTAATCACTACTTAAAAAGAAAGTTCACTTCATAATAAGTGGCCTTGTGTGCAAAACTTTGATGTCTCAATTCTAGCAGGAATTTTAAAAGGTCTATACAAGTTGCATATGACCATCCAAAACCCGACTATTAAAGAGGAGGTTCACACATGTAACATATCACACATATAAAAAGAAAAGGATAGATGGTGAATACGTACTTCCTACTCATTGGAAGCCATAGATAATGAAATGACATTGTATCGACACGTTCAGGCTTGGCGAACCTACAAAGTAAGTGCTCTATGGTCTCAAACCAAAGAGCCTTTGCAGCCATCTCAGCTGCGTGTCTAGCCACCACATGCGCCATCTGATTCAGCAACAAAGATAGTTTCACTCAATTTTTTGATGGATACTGCGAATTCTATCTACCCCACGAGATTCACTATTCCATGAATCAAGCTGGTACCTCATGTGCAATTATTGTTGCTATCTCTGCATCTGTCCTGAAATGTTCCAATAGTCCTGTGTACACAACAATCTTCCCACTCGGCAGGCAGAATGCATTCGGACTAGGCTCATTCACCACCAAGACCTCCCAATTGGGGCCCTCCAGATGTGAGGACGCGGGCTTCGATTCGCGCTCACGACCCTGGAGATAGGACATGAAGTAAAGGAGGAGACTAAGTAGTGCATTAAAATGTTCAGTTCAGTCAATTAGTTCTTCTTTTCGGACAAACCTGTTCATTCCTTAAGCCTCTCTGCAGCGCCTCAATGATATCTTCAGCGATGAGTCTGACCCTGACGCTCTTCGGGTGCATCGACGGCAATATTTTGCCCTCGAAAGAAGCCTTAACCTCCTCGAACTGCGTCTCCCCGAGTGTCCTCTCATCGTCTCTGGACAAGGGCACGTAATGCCTCCGCTTCGTGTACGGCACTTCCTCCAAGTACCCAAAGTACACTGTGACGAAAACCACAGAACCCACCAAGACCCATCCGAGCAGCACTTTCCTAGGGTTCCAAGACCACTGGTTCGGCTCTCGCGGCTTGATATGCTGCACCTGGCATCGGTCCACAGAGTAGAATCGCTTAGCTCCGTTCGAAAATGGATTGCACCAGTTCCTGCAGATTACGCCATAACGGCTGAGTCGGCGAAAAACCAGAGGACACGGAGCGACTTCGAGAGCGCGTTTCGATAAGCCGTAAGCGAGAATGGACGATCCGGGTCGGCGAATCCTCGAGCCTTGCTGAGTCGTAGTGAAATTGCGGAAGGCGTGGAGGGCGGACTTGGCTCCCTCGAAGAATGCCATTTATCTCCAGCAAATCATCAATGTCGAATCTGAGGTGGCTTGGCTTTGTGGCTACGAACTCGAACTTGGAGTGGAGGAGAAGCAAGAAGCAAGAAGAAGAAGGAGAAGGAGGTCTAGGCACCACCAGGATTGATTCGGCGGAAACGGCGGAGGTCAATTGGGAGCTGCAACCGAAGGAAGGAAGGAAGGAAGAGGTGGAATGAGGTTTTTCCTTTGCAAGCGATTACGCTTGTTTCGCGTTGCAGCTTGGCTTACTGGCTTTTCTGAATCTCTGAGTTACGGTTAAATAAAAATGAGAAAAAATCACAAAAAGCCCCGGACTTTACCTTTTATGACATATTTATCCTAAATTTTTTTTATTTCATCAAAAATTTCAAACTTTACTTTTATAGCACATTTATCCCAAACTTTTTATTTGACACCAAAAGCCCCAAACTTAACACATTTACCTCACTTAAAATAAAAAGACGCATTTACC
>BCNH02000001.1:25940527-25962722 GCA_001662345.2 Metrosideros polymorpha var. glaberrima
AAAAGGTAAAGGACGAAAATATCTTTGGATCATAAAATTTTGGGGATAAATGTGTCACAGAGGGTAAAGTTTGGGATTTTTGATGTCACAAGAAAATTTGGGGGTAAATGTATAACATAGGGCAAAGTTTAGAGTTTTTGTTGGCTTTTTCCAAAAAAAAAAATAGAAAATTTCAAATAAAGACATCAAGTGGCCTCATTTTTTCACATAAAGACCTGAAGTGGACTTTATTTTAATTAAAGGCCTGAAATGGTTAAATAGTTTCAAATAAGGGCCACTTAATAAATCCCTATTTGAAAAAATGAAATCACTTGAAGCCTTCATTTGAAATTTTCTCAAGAAAAAATGTATCATATTTTAGAAAAAAAGTCACAAAAAAAAACTTTAAACTATGCCCCCAAAATTATATATTTGTGACATATTTATCATAAATTTGTGTCAGTATGACATATTGAGAACCGGTTCAGATGGCTGGCTGACTTATTTGACATAGATGAGGATGACACTCTTGAAGATAGGACCAAAACTAACCATAGAAAGAAACAGGATGGTGGTACATCTTTCAAAGGTTTTCCCCCTCCTTAATGCCTCTGAGTGATCCGATCAAGCTTCCCTTTGACATGCTGGCTGATGGAAGTGCAAGAAAAGAAGTATTGCTCTCTCTCTCTCTCTCTCTCTCTCTACGCGTGCTTGCCAGCATGTCTTTGGCTGCCACGTAATTAATTACTCCAACATCCTGTTTGCTTTTTGAATATTTGCCCTCCATTAATCAAGAGGGTTTCGACAATTTTGTTGCTGATGAATACTCCCCAAGCCCTGAGACAGAGGCCCTTATTGAGACCGTGGACTGCGAGATTAGTTCATTCAACGACTCGCTTGAGGAAAGATATTGGTGCTTCGCATTTATTTCCCATTGACTTCTTGTCCAGTTGAAATGTTGCCATAATATGCACGTATTTATCATTTGACTGATGGGAAAATGGATGAATCTTTTTTCATCTCTATCCAGATCACTTGATGAAGACAAACGGGAAAATTAACCAAAAAAATCATAAATCTATTGCAATTGTGTTAATTGAGTCATAAACATTTTCCA
The DNA here is from genome assembly GCA_001662345.2 of Metrosideros polymorpha var. glaberrima. Classification (NCBI taxonomy): domain Eukaryota; kingdom Viridiplantae; phylum Streptophyta; class Magnoliopsida; order Myrtales; family Myrtaceae; genus Metrosideros; species Metrosideros polymorpha. Next base: position 25,941,624 of record BCNH02000001.1, read on the forward strand.
TTTTGGTAAATTCAGTCTATTCGGCCAATTTTGATTGAAAATTGCTGATATAAACACCGGCCAACTTACATGATGCGGCAAATAAATGTGCACGATAATGATAATTATGTGATTGTGTTAAAAATATTGAAGTTTTATATATACATTATACATTTTCAGCATAACAAGATTTCATGTTTTTTCTTGTGATATATTAAGAGCAATGATAAACTCTTAGCAAATAGTATAAGAAGAAAATGATTTCCAAATTCTAAACTGAATTATACTCTGCATCTTATGACTATGGAATGAAAATAATTCATGATCCTCTCCAACCTTGCGCTTTTAGAAATTTCCGTGCTATACAAGGACTTTATTGTAGCTTGATATTAAAAACAGATACCGTAGCCTGATGTTAATTCCAAATTCGATCAAAAGAGTTCAAAGATCAACTCTTCTCCATCATCGCTTTCGTCCCAACAAGTACGTTTGAAAAGACTTAGCCATATGACAAGACTATAAGCTTCCATCTTCATTTAGAATACCTTAAGATAATTTCCCATGAACCCGCTATCTCATTCACATTAACCTCTGGAATTATTTTGGATTACCCCTGTATCTGTATTTGAATCCTTATTCGGAATATGAAACAATATATCTGACCAAATATGTTTTTTTGCAATGAACTTTGCTGTTTCATTTAAACATAAGCAAAGACGAAATTGGCGAATAGGATATAAACCATCCTTGCAGATCATGATTGATAATAGTTGAACCTTACACAGAGGAGTCAGTAACCCAGATCAATGATAACAAAACCATGAAGAAGTGAAATTTGCCAGTAACTACATACGTCTAACCACCAAAAGACATTGCAAGAGAACCACAACCACAACTTTTCGAATGTCGACATTGCAGCCAACGACGAGTCCATGAGCATTGTAACATCTCCTACACTAAAGATGACTAGTTTACAGTAATTACTATATATAACTTCAGTCTAAGACGTCATTTCAGAGGCATGGTTTGCAATTGATCCGTGAACAATACATGGCGATATGCACAATAACAAAGTGCAAAGGGAACACAGAGAAGTCTAACTACAGAAGTGCAGGAAAGCACTGATTAAAAATCCAAACACCACATGCATAAAGAATCCGTAGTTAGGTTGCCAACTCGAAGAAGCAGCACTGTTGCAGAGATTGAATCCGTACCAAATTTCACTTGGAATGAAGGTGCGGTAGTAAAACGTAACCGCCTTGGATTTGTGCCCGTAGATCTCCACCCTATCGGGTTTCCAACCGTCCGGTCCACTTCTGTAGAAATATACATAGCATATCTGGTACGCGCACGGTCCGTTTATCTCAAATGTATCCGAAGAACATCCTTCAAACGTTCTAGTTGACGGATCGTCCAGCCTCGGGGCACAGATCTAGTCATCGATATTTTAGCAAAGTTCTTACTTTGTAGGAATTGAGAGCGAGCGAAACGTCGAATTCCAAGGACAAAACAAATGCAGGAAAGGCCTAAAGGCGGAGAGACAGACCAGATAGCCTTCCCTTAATTAAATTTCCATGTAAACAATTGCCTGGGATACAACTTTTTCTCATCAAAGCACGTCGTAAAATGCCCAGAATCCAATTTTTCAAAATTCACAAAACGCAATAAAATAGCAAGGTAAGGACGGCTTCATGATGCGACGCACTGCAATGAAGATGATGGTCGCGGACGAACCTGATTGCCGTAAGCATCGCCGAAGGCTATGCTGATTTGGTCTCGCGTGTACGCGGGAGAAGAGCAGCTCGTGGTGATAGCGACCGTGTAAGAGCAGCTTCCTAGTTTCTTCATCGACCAAGGAACAGAATCGCCATCAATCGCGGAGGAAGGAACCGGAAGCGATTCCGAATTGCTCCAATACAAGGTGCTTTGGATCGGAGGATTACCTGGATGTAACTCAGATTAAACGACTGCAGCGCGTGAGGTTGCCGCGGGAGGACGCTCGACTGGGCTTCCGAGAGGACGAAGAAGGCGGCAAGCAGGAGGAGGGAAGGGATGGCGATCGTCATGATATCCCGCAGATCGCAAAGCAAAGCAAAGCAGCTGGATCGACCGCCGTGAGTCGAGCATGTGATGACCAATCGGCTCCTTCCCAGAAATCGGAGGAGAAGAAGGAGAGACGAGAAATGTAAAGAGGATTTATGTACAAAATTACAAAAAAATGTGTGGGGCCCATAGAGAAGACGACTAGCGGATGGATTTGATACAGTATTTTTAAAAAGTTTTCAATTTTTAAAACTCTTTAAAAAAATGTTGAGATATTTAATAAATAACTTTTTGTTAAATTTTAATCTTGAAAATACTGAAAATTTAATACTAAACCTTTCGACTTTTAAGTATTTTCATAACTGAACCAAATTTACTTAAGATGAACATAGCACGACCTTTTTATTTTTTTTTATGCAACGGTTTCATCGTGCAGAGAGGAATCTACGATCTAGGATTAAGGGATATTATTTATTTTTTTGTTTTGGTTACGCTAACGAGTTCGTTCTACTGAATCTCTTAAAATATGTTTTAGTTATCAACGCTTCGGTTCTTCCGAGGCGCCGAATACACGTGTCCCCAGAATAATTAACGTTTTGAAGGACTAATGTTTCTCTGATTCCGTAGTTTTTTTATGACATTCAAGGATTATTACATTTCATCAAAACGCGCATGAAAGAAGCCGTCGATGATATGGAGACATCAAGTCACGGTTTGACTATGTTCGTTTCTATTAGAAAAAATCAGGACTGACTGTATTTCTTTTGGACCATCTTGACTGTATATTTTTTGCGCTTGGTCTGGTCGGGTTGCTCAGCCTGCATGTTTTCTATTCTTTTCAAAAAAATTTATTCTGGCAAAAATTCATTCTTTCGAGGATCAATTCTGGCAGAGAATCAAAATTTATATTTATCAAACGCATCCTCATTCTCATTCTAATTTTAGCAAGTTTACCAAACGGCGCTCGGGGATCGGCGGCCGACGAGCGTAAAAAGGAAAATGAGAAGTGAAAATAAAAAGGAAAAAAATCATTAAAAAAAAAATCTCAAATCTTATGATTGTGTGCCGCATTTACCTCACTTGAAGTAAAAAAACGCATTTACCTCAAAAAAAAAAATTTATTCACTTTTTTTATTAAATAAAATATTCAAAAATTTTAAAAGAATTTAAAAAAAAAATAGAAAAATCGGGGCTTGGGCGGAGGCCCTTGTCGCCGCCAGCCTCGTCGCCGGAGAGGGTCAGTGACCCTAGCCGGCCTGGGGCGAGGGCCCGGCGACCCTCGCCCAGCGGCGGGCAAGGGCTCGGCGACCCTCGCCCAAATCTGGGTGAGGGTCGACGGGCCCTCGCCCGCGGCTGGGCGAGGCTCGCCGGGCCTTCGCCCGTGGCCGACGAGCCTCGCCGGCCCTTGCCGAGGCCCGGCGACCCCCACCGGCCATCTCCGACGACAGGCCGGCAGCGGTAAGGGCCTGCCACCCTTGCCCCCGACCCCTCCCTTTTTTTTCTTGTTTTTTAAAAAATTTAAATTTTTTAATGTTTTTAATATTTTATTTAATAAAAAAGTAAAAGAATCACTTTTGGCAAGAATTGATTATGATATAGAGAATCAATTCTTTACCAAACGCAAATCTCATTCAGAAGTAGAAAACTGTTCCAGAAGTCATTCTTTACCAAATGCATTTCTCTTCTAGAATCACTTCTGGTAGAGAATTAAAAATTCTAGCAAGTTATCAAACGCATCCTCAATGTCTGGTGCTTGTTCTCATTCGAATCAGGCCGTGTTTTATTAGTAGCTGGCGGGCTTTAAGGCCAGACCCTTCCCTGCCAAATTGGGAGTTCACATTTGCTCCGCGTATTAGTCCGATTCTCACGTAAGTATGGATTTCATATAGATGCGTCCACATTGCATGCAAATTGCAATACAAACTTACACACCAAGTGTATTCGATTCCAAGATATTTCTTGGAATTCCATCTGATTGGGGCTAATCCAAGAAACAAATGTTTGTTTGGATACTCACAAGGGTCAACATGAAATCGAGGGATGGAAGGAGAAACTGATTTCTAAAGTAGGAAAGGAAATTCTTATTAAAACAGTTGTGCAGGCTTTACCTCAATATGTGATGTCCTTATTCAAGATTCTCATTTCTATATGCAAAGCAATTGAACATAAGATTGCCTCCTTTTGGTGGAAAAGCAATGAGTAAAAAAAAAGGGATGCACTGAAAGAATTGGGAAGTCTTAAAGAAAAGGAAAGATGGCGAAGGACTTGGCTTTAAAGACTTAATTACTTTCAACAAAGCTATGTTGAGTAAGCAAGCTTGGAGACTCTCCCAATCACCTCACACTTTATGTAGTCAAGTCCTTAAAGGCATTTACTTCCCTATAGTCGACTTTTGGAATGCAGGAAAAGGCTCTCGTGCGTCATGGGGATGGCAAAGTTTGCTAATGGGTAGGGACACAATTAAACCTGAGATCTTTTGGTTAGTGGGTGATGGTAAATCCATAACCATACGGGAAGACAAATGACTATCATTTGGCGTAATTGGAGGGCTTGTTAATCAGGAAGAACCCCTAATCGTGGCTGATTTGATCGACTAGGAAGCTAGAGTGTGGAAGGAACGTGAGATAAAAAAAAAAACCTTTTTAAAGACCATATCGTGAAAGAAATTCTTCATATTCCAATTAGTCTTAAACCAAGGGCAGACAGACTAGTTTGGACGGGAAACAAAATAGGGTCTTACTCGGTGAAAAGCGGGTATAACAACTTGAGATCCACAGCTACAAAAAGCATCACGAATCAAGCATCAATTTCCTACCAGCCACCCAAAAACCTATGGACTAGAACCTGGAACCTGAGAACCCCCCCCCCCCCCCAAATTAAGATTTTTTCTATGGAGCATATGTCAAGATGCAATCCCTACACGGGAAAAGCTGCACAAGAGAACAGTGTTACTCGACCCAATTTGCCCTTTATGCTCACAAGCTCTAAAGACAGTTGAGCATATCTTCCTTCTCTGCAGCTGGACGAGACAGGTATGATCGGACTCTCGCATAAATATTGACATCAGCTCTTTCCATATAACCAGGATGGACGAATGGGTGATTGAGTGTTTCGATTCAAACCTGGTCTCAACATCAAAGGAGAAAATAGCCGCAATTCTATGGATGATTTGGAAATCCCAAAATGCCCACATCTTTCAAGCTCACCCACTTAGCCCAACTACAAGTGTTGATGGCGCTCTCGCGTTAATTAAAAGTTTTGCAAGATGGAACCCAAATTTGACGAAAGAGAGGGGCTTTACGACCACCTCACCTGAACTGTGGGTACCACTGGACAAGGGCTCCCTCAAGCTCAATACCGATTACTCGTGGTCCGACGACGCTTCGGAAGCTTCAATTGCAAGTATCGTGCGAGATTCGAGCAGGATGATAATGGATGGCTTCATCAAAGTAGTGCGAGCTCCCTCAGCGCTAGTCGCAGAAGCCTTAGCTGTGAAAGAGAGTTTTCTGTTCTGGCAAAGAAAGAAGGGGAAGCACGCGAGAGACTCTGGTGTGTGCTTGCTAAAAGAATCAAAGCAACACGTGAAGGTAGATCTTCACTGCATAATATCCAGCGATTGTACTTCGATTGTGGAGTGCTTGATGGGCCGACAAGAAAGCCCTTGGGTTATTAGAGACATCATTGAAGACACCCAGGCTTTACTAGCCCAAGTTGACAAGGTGGAAATTGTCTATTGTCCTCGCGAGACGAATCAAACCGCCGATTGGATTGCTAAGGTGCACCGAAACAAAACCCTTCCTACCAATTGGTTGTCCTTACCCCCTCAACCCCTTTACAATATTTTGTGTTCAGAAACTTACTTGTTTAGCTCTAGTAGAACTTGCTTTCTAGATGAATGAATGAAAGCTTTTTTCTGACAAAAAAAAAAAGTGTATTCGATTCATTCTAGATAAAAACAACGGTTGTTGGCTCATGCCCAGGTATGTGCTAGAGTGCTATTGATTATCATACAATTAAATCTAGTAACTTAGGACTAGATAGACATGTAAAGTTAACAAAACCTTGCCATATGAAAATTAGAGAGGAAGCAAAGTTGTAGTTACTAGAGGAGAAGATTTCGACCTGTGCTCATCACCAATGATGATGCAAGTTTTGATGATTAGCCGCCGATTATGCTATGATGCTATGACAAATTCATTCTTGTAGAAAAAAGAGTTGTCACAGGTTGTATCAAGTTATTTTATCTTTCAGATTTGCATTGAATTGTAAAGTTTTGTGATTAGTTTTGTTTTGAAATTATGTACATTTCTTTTATGTGAAATGAAAATTTTCTTCTGATCAAAATAAAAAGTGGGAAATTAGATGATTCCATGTTTGTCTGCTATATCGACCATAAGCAATTACAGTAATTGATCGCAATCTACGTTTTCTCCCAAATTCGTTGAGGAAGCGAAGAAAGCGGAGAAGCACAAAGAAGAAATGCAAAGTGCCGAATCAATTCTCGCGACATTTCAAAATTGCACTATTATTTTATTTTTCATCTCATTGCCATACCGTCCCTTGCTACCTTCTCCTATATCTAGAATCTTCCCTTTGGAACAATTTAAAACTCGACCAACTTTAGGACTGCACAGCACATTCGGTATGCTGTCCCGTCGTCGCCATCACAGCCATCGTCCTCTCCCTACAGTCTCTGTAGGCCTCAATTGCTAGTCCGAAAACTGGCACAACAGAGTGGGAGCATGTGCATTCTCAATCAAACAATGAATTACACTATTATTGCGCAGCCAAACCAACCGGAATTATTGATTTGTATCCAGACACTTCAATTCGATTTAAATTGGATCTTCCCATGGATCGAGATACTCCTACCATCAAAAAGGAAAGTTTCTCATAATGGAAGATTACACAAATGATTTTTAAGTTTTGTTTTAATATGCAATGTGATCCCATAAATTTTAATTTGTTCAATATGATCATGAATTTTAATCCAATATACAATATAGTCCTTGAACTTTTAATTATATAGTCCTTAGATTCAATCTAGTTCATAAATTGGACTAATCGAACATGTATCCAAAGTTCAAATATTATATTTAACAAATTAAAAATTTATGGACCACATTACATATTTAACTAAAGCTTAAGGACGAAATTGAACAAATTAAAATTTAAAAATCACATTGCACGTTGACACACAAAATTAATAGACTCAGTGTGCATTTTTCCTTCTAAAAAATTGATAGACTACGTTCTCTGTAATGGCCATTAAAAAAAAAGAGTCGAAGGAGGTGGCGATGATTACGAGCCTGTTAACCCGAAGAGACAAAACACGTCCATCTTACCAACTTCGAAACCTTTTACTGACTTTACCAGATTCCCACATGCCTCAGCGCAGGATGGTCCTCTGCCCTGCCCACTGCCGAGGGGTCCCAACAACGAGAACAAACGTAAAACCAAGGCAATCTCTTCTCGACGCAATAAAACTACGAATTTATCAACAACCGAGGCCGCATCGCCGCCCCAGTTTCCAGTTTATTCTCTACAACAAGCGGCTGTCGAAATCTTTGAAGACGATGTTATAAAATCTCTTATGATCTGATAATCTATCCTAGTAACAATCCGCGCGAAGCAGGCTTTGAGAAAAGAATGCACTTTCCCTCTTCTCCTCTTCTTCGTCACTAAGTACAGGACTCACCTCCACTTGAGCCCCCACTCTTCTTGCTCCTTAAACCTCCTCAGAACCCCGTCGATGGCCACATCGAATGCGTCCTTCACGCTCTCCAACCCCTCTTCCGGCAACGCGTACACGAACTTGGGTATGTACTCGATCACCCTCTCCCTCATCCTCCTCACCTCCTCTTCGCTGTACCTCTCGAGCACTTTCCTTATGGACGTCCCGTTCTTCACCTCGTTCCGGTCTATGAAAACCGAGTAGCTCCCCGGTTCGCCCGGCAAGAACCACTCGTACTGGTAATAAGCCGTCCGCCTCCAGAAGAAGACCGGGATCGCGCCGGCCACCATGCAGTCGAAGATGGACCGGCGGGTGAAGCTGTCCCCCCTCGGCTGCAGACAGAACTTGGACCCCAGGAAGGTCTCCAGGATTTCGGACGTGCCGTTGGAGCACCGCTTCCCCGCGCAGTCCACGACCCGGCACGCGTCCGGCTCGTTGCGGCACTGGCTCAGCAAGATGCCTCGGAAATCGTTCCTGATGGCGCCGCGCTTCGCCCCGGCGAAGCAGAACAGCGCGGGCCGCGGCCGAGTGCGGACGTAGTCCTGCCACTCCGCCACGTCGGACTCGGACCGGGGGTGGAATCCGGTGGGGTAGGGCACGCCGACGTCGAAGTAGTCCCAGGGGTTGCGCTCGATCAGGAGGCGGGTGATGTTCCTCATCCCCGCCGTGTAGATGCAGCTGGAGCCCCAGTCCTCGTCCTTGGACCGGCGAAAGTCCCACGTGATGCGCCCCATCGTGATGAAGTGATCCCAGCCGTTGGATCTCTTGTAGGGCTCCTGATCCTGGACCCAGCTCAACATCATCTCGCAGTGGCGATCGCGGTCCTTGGCGCTGGAATTAGACCACAAGTACTTGCCCACCGCGAGTCCAGTGTAGAACGGTATGTAGTACGCCGCTGCTGATTCGGGCTCCATCGTCCGGCACGCGTGCTTCAGGATACGGTTGTGGAAGAGTATCTCCGAAACGAACTGGTCAGTCCAGAACCACGCCGGCGCCAACCTTTCCGGCACGATCCCGGCCAACCGCCCGGCGGCGGGTTGGCCGAACCCTTGGTTTGCAAGCGCGTCGCATCGCGAGCTCCAAGGGTTCAAGTTGTCGCACTGCTTGAGAATCTCCAGGTTGAAGAAACTCGGAAGCTCGTACACGTAAATTTTCCCTGCCCAAACAAAAAGCCACAGCAATTACAAGATCGACATTTATGAGCTGTGCACTATTAAACCCTCGTGTCTAGAGAAATTAAATTTCGCACCGTATGATAATCTTGGCAAAATACTGACAGAGAGGCCCATCATTTGCATAATCAATGCAATTTGAGCTGGAGAGAGCGTAATTCGGAGAACTACCTGAACCGCATTGGTCGGAGACCGCGGACGGAGGATCGGTCGGCGATGCGGAGGTGGCGGCGGAGGACGGGAGCCGAGCGGCGGTTATAGGCGCCGGGAAGTGGTGGCGGGCGTGGGGGAAGGAGAGCGGGAGGGGGACGGAGCGAGCCATGAAGAGGATCAAGATCTGGAGGGAGATGATGGCGAGAAAGAGCCATGTGCGAGGGTTGTGGAGGGAGAAGTAGGGTTGGAGAGCCGAGGTGAGCGAGTTGAACGAGTTCTTGCGGCCGAGTAACGAGTCGGAGGCGGCTTTGGCGTCGGAGGCGGTGGTCTTCTTCTTATGCGGTTCCGGGGAAGGCTGATCGGAAATGGGAAGCATCCCGGAGGGGAGGGCTTCAAAGTGAACGGAGGGCTTTTTGCCGGCAAATCACTTACCGGAAAAAATGGTGATTTCGTGGCGAACGATGCGAGGTCGACGATGATGCAGAGAGCACTTATAAAAGTGGGGTTGAGCTTCTCTCGGTTAGTTCGACGGGTTGGGTTTTGTTTTGGTCCTTTGGATGAAGGTAACCGAGAACAGAAGAATTGCCACGTGTAGGTTGGCTTTACAGTCTACGAGAGCAACCGACACTTCATGGTCTCTCCGAGGACGGACACGTGGCTATCTGTCCCCCCTTTTGCATGTCTCCTCGAAGCCTTAACAAGTCGCGAAGTAATCTAGGTTAAGAAGTATTAATGAACATTATCTTATACGCCCTCTCCCTTATTTAATTTGACTCGGGAGATTTCTTCCCTTCTTAAGCCACATTTATGTATTTCCTGGTTTTATTCCTGAACAATCGATTATCACATTAAGTTCGATATTTATTTTTCAATTATTAACAATTTACTAAATGTCCGCTTGATATGTCGTGACTATACTCTAACCATGATGAATCGACGGTATGAATTGTTGTGATTTGTATATCCTGCAATACATGTTTGAAAGCTACGGTGCCTTAAAATTGAGGGAGATAACATTTTAAAATTTTCTATAAATCACTGCAGCCATGTGAATTTTGTGGAAATTTTGTATAGATTGTGGCATATAGTTCAACATTTTTAACCATCGTAAAAAAAAAAAAAAACCGTATCAAATAGGCTATGAGCGACGAAACGAAGCAGGATTAAACTATTTCAAATAAAAGCCGATGTTAATCAAAAGCTATATTTCATGCTTACGGACAATTGATTCGGAAATATTCTCTTCATTACTTACTTCAATAAGTATGCGATGATTGTTTCTAGGTTTTGGAATCTTGAACTGTAGCAGCCGACGAGTGATGAGGGGTGAATTCAAAAGGAATGCCAGGGATCGGACATGTAACACGACGCAAAGCCGAAACGCGGGCCCTCGACGACGACACTTGCACGCCCCGTTGCCAAAACTGGCGATGGCTGTCGAGAAGTCAAGTGTGGCTGTGGCGGAGCCGACTGCGCGTCATGAGCTAGCTGTATTTGAATTGGAGCGTTGGTGTCTGATCAAGGACGTGTCGCACCGCCGACTGCACTCTTGATTAGTGAGTAGTCTCGTCGGGTTTTGAAGATCGATTGTGATGGCTCGCGGGTTTGGGACTTTTACATATTCCAACTACAAAAAGTCATCACGTCGTTAGGCAAATAAGAATCGAATTCCTAGTCATAGAATGCGCAAATTTATACAAAAGGACGAGTCTTACGAAATACTCCATCATATGAGCAAAGCCGGTGCTAAATTCAGGACGAACCCACATTTTATCGGCCATCTCGTGAGCATGCGTCAACCCGCGTATGATTTAGAACCCGATGGAAATAGGAGTCGCAGTAGCTCAAGTGTAGTATATCAATTTGCTTGTGATAGTCCGAATCTGAATTTGCGATCAAGCTTGAGCTGAGCTTGAATTTAACTTTCGAGTCGAGAACATTTCTCATTTTGGCTAGAGTTCGGGTAATCGACCATTTTTAGGTCAGTTGAATTGTGCTTAAATGCGAGCTATAAATGGTCAGGCATAGAATACTTATGTAGCCAGTGGAGGGCCATCCTCTAGACTAGCATTGGAGGATTGCCGATACGAACGGTAGTCATGTCATTTTTTCGCATCATAGTTTCTAATGAGGCAAGTATCGGCGAATTTCACTTATGTTATTATTCTGATTCAGCAGTTCGCGATCACTAACTAAACTTTTAGGACCCGTTCGTGTTTAATTGCCGTTAATCGCACAGATCTGATAACGCTTGATTAGTGGAATCAATCCGTGCCCCGTGCATCTAGTGAAGTGAAGAAGCGCACAAGGAGCTAACCCGGGAAATTAATGAGGCCAATTGATGGGTCCGCACGTATTCACGATCCCGCACTTGTTCGAGCCTTCATCGGCTAATGTACGGTGCGCAATCCGCCTGCTGCAAAAAATGCATAAATTACTTGCGCAAGTTACGTTCGTATATGACGGGTTAACGCTTGTTCAAGACGATCATTAGTCGCCAGAAAATTCCAAGCTCACCAACCCACGTCTGGAACAATGGGCGAGGTGGCTTTTGGAGGGGAATTTAATTAGTTTAATCGGACGAGTCCTGCTGCATTTCTTCATCTTTTTAGAACGGAATTTAGTCAATTCCTCGTTTTTGTAAGTGCGCGTTAAAGTGGGATCCGGCTTTTAATCATTGTGCTTCGTCCTGATTTGTAGTGTCCTCCAATGATGATTTACTGTAGAGCGTCTCTATCAAAAGTTGTCATTCTCGATCACCTTTTGACTAAAAAACAATCGGTCCAATTTTGAATTTAAATGAGCATTAAGAATAAATTTGGCTCAGCATTCTTAATAAGTTTTAAACCTTCAAAACTTGTTAAAAAAGAATGCTGCGGTGTTTGACAAATAGTTTTTAATCAAATTTTAGCCTTAAAAATATTGAAAGCCCAATACTAAAGAATTCAGTACGGACTTTCAGTATTTACAAAGCTGAACCAAACCCACCTTAACTCAAATTCCAATCTCTCACTTTCGATCAACTCGCTTGAAAAATTTTGTCCTCCACGATGCGAAGGATCCGTTTGGCCCAACATGACATGGCCCAATGAAGCCCAAGAGAGAAACCTCAATTTACTGGGCTTTCTAATACAATCAGACGTGTCTTAGGAAGCAAATCGCGTGATGTGCCCATCTACATATATTAATCAGACTTGTCATTGAAATAGAGGCCCAACCCATTGGCTCAACCGGCTGGATAAATGCTAGGCCTGAGTGAGCCAGATCAATGACATTGGATTCCGAGACAAACTCAACCAGCAAATAATACATTACTCCTTATGATTTGAAAGATGTTATTTTTTTGGGGTTTAATTTATTTCGCGTGAAAAATAATGACCAACTAACATTACAATAATGAAATTCGCGTTCCAGGACATTCATAAGCTTTGCCATCCCTATAAAGGGAGCGCTCAAATTGACTCTTGATTATTATTTGTGGATCATGAGATAGACATTTTAGATGTGTAGCCCAAAAGGGCGATTGATCCAAAAAGAAAAAAAGTTCTTCAATTCACTTATGTCGAGTCGCTATATTCGAATAATTGATTTGCTTGAGTTTTGTAGAGCACTCATATAGCTATTTGACTATTCATGTCCACTACTAGTAGTATGCACGAAGACCATAAATATACGAAAACTTCTCTAATTCTAGAGATCTATACAAACTTAAAGATGAATTAAAGTCAAGTGCTTTACGTATGCTTTGTACACTAACAACAAACGAGAGATTACAATGTCCCTTTCGAAGAATCTTTAGTATTTTAATATCTCTATGTCCTTTGCGGAAGAAGAATATGTAATATCTCTACGTAGTCATCACCTTTTCCCTTCGGAGTTTGGCGACCTTTATCTTTCACTTTTAGCATTTTTTGGTTAATTATGCATTCTATTTCATTCCGTTAAAAGGGACGCTGTTTTATTAATTTCTGATGGAATTTAACCTATTTGATTGGAGGAGCGGGAAATTTATTTTAAAAAACGCTTTATGGAATTTCATCGATATACCCGATGCCCGAAATTACCCGCTAATTTTCTTAATTAGTAGTTTGGGATTAAATTAAATCGAATTAAATTACGTGGGACGGTCAACCGCAATGATAAAAGTCCACTCTTGTTTGCCGCTGATGGGAAAAGTTAATGAGGGTGGTTAAAGAGCGGGAGAGACGTCATCGTCGCGCACATGGATCTCCACATGGACGCGACCGCACCGTATCCTTCCCTCTCTGCAACGAGTCCTCTTGGCGACGAGGCGATCTGCTGGTCGAGGCCGGATTTCCTTTTTCTCGTCCTGCACTCCTGAGGATTTCTTCTTCTTCTTCTTCTTCTTCTTCTTCTCTCCGGAATTTCAGATTCCCGACGTAAATTCAATACAGAGAGACAGAATCAGAGAGAGAGAGAGAGATTGGCGTGCGAGACGCAATGCGATTCGTGAGCTCGAGGCGAGCAATGTGCGGGCCTTGCCATTGCATTGCGCTGATTTTGCTCTGCATGGGAGCCTCTGCCGCCGCCAGATCTGAGAAGGAGGTACGAGAGAGGTTCTACGGCAACCTCCTCAACTCGACCGCGCCGGAGTCCAGCGAGGGGAGCATCGCCAAGATGTTCGATCGGGTTCTCGAGAAAGAGTTCTCCGACAACGAACAGCCCGAAGGTGCGCTCTCGATTGCACCTGTTCGTCTCCTGACTTTTGCTCTGTTTTATAAATTCGGTCCCTTTTTTAGCGGTTGAATGACTTTTGCGTGAGTCGCGATGAAGCTTCAGATGTGTTTGATCAACTGAACCTGTTGGTTCACGTGTTTGATGCCTCGGGTGTTAAAATGTGTGAAATTAGCGATTCATATGTCTGGGCAGTTATGCAAACAAAGAGCACGGGAGGATAAAGTAATCGCTTGTCTCTGGGTTGTTGGGTTCTTCTTAGTTAGTGATGGGAATGATTTTGTATAGCAATGAATGGTCCTCTGGACGAAGTTTTCCTATCTGTTACTGCAACGTGACGATCTTTCTCCATAGAGAGGATTGAGTTCCAACCTAGAGAATCCTGTTTTTGATTTCTTTCCCCACTTCCAGAGGTTAAGCATTTACTATTGCGACTATTTTTGTTGATTTCCTAGAATTTTTTGTGTGATTGGTCTCCCATCTTTGCTCTTTTATGTTTAGTTTGTTTGCGATATAATGTAGCTGATTTGTCTTATTGTTCTCTCTGTTTTTTCTAGGAACCGAGGAAAGCAGCTTCAACAACAGTGTAGCTGGTCAGCAAGTGGGTCGATTTCTTTTCTGAAAAATTTCTAATAGCATCTCCCCGCATCGACATTCTCAAATCTTATATACCACAGCCTAGTGAAGTCTTTCGTGCTTGAGATTTTTGTTTGGCTTGATGTGACTCAATATAGGTCGGCTAGAGTAGCTTATGAACGGGAAACTTGTTTTTTTATGAAGCTCAGTTTAGATGAAAAAGGTACAAATTTTTTTTCTTTGACTGTGCTGTTCTTTTAAGAAAGAATTCTTTGAAGTGTTTATTGTTTTAGTGGCATCAGTTTGCTCTCGACTTGCAAGAGAAGTACGTGCATCCCTTCTAGTTTTCATGCATGAAATTTCTGCAGCAGTATAACACAATTCTAGTAGATTGTTCTCATAGTTTTTGTCTGTTGGGCATTGGGCGCCTCTTGCTTGCATGATGTGTGTGCACACTGGAGCCTGTATGTGCATGTGCGCACGTGCGCATGGATATGGGTAATTTGGTCTGGGCACTTACACCTCTGTTTCTGCTTTCTTACTTTGTATACCAATGATGTTCCTACAGGCAGTGCTGGAGACTGTAGCTAAAATTACTCACGACAAGGCCAAAAGAAACGATACAGGAGAAACGAAGTATGTAAAATTATTTGAAATCTCATGTAAATTGAACTCTTTAAGCAGACTCAGGAATAATCTTTGTTTGCCACGCACTAACACTGAATTTTGAATGTGGGTAATGTCAGCGGTACAAAGCCATTTCAGCTTCAAGATGTTTTCTCCCTTGAAAATGAAGATTCTGATGACACTACAACCTTGATTGACAACAAGGTATGCACAAAGTGTAGGAAAATTTAGCCATCATTCTTCTTTTGGATGTTATTGCAACTAACTTTCTTATTGGCAGGACAACGAGTTTGTGATGTCAAACAAGAAATCCAAATATCCCATACTTCAAGTTGATCTGAGGTTGATATCTTTTTACATCTTACCTGTCTGTTAAGCATGAATTTTTGTAATTCTACATGTCTTATAAGGTGATGAGGAGGCACTATTGCGAATTGGGGCTCATAGATTTGGAGATCTCTTGCAAGTTTGATTTGCATGCCTATTGAATTTCTCCTTATATTTTGATTGTGCATTCTGCAGATTAATATCTGATTTGGTGGTTGTCATAGTTTCTGCTGCCATTGGTGGAATCATTAGTTCTTGCCTGGGACAGCCAGTAAGTAGTTTATAAAACAGCATCTTAATATCCCTATTCATTTGCAGCCAATTTGTTCTGTCTCCTACAAATGGCAGAATATCATAATTCAGAATTGCATGATTTAGGTAATTGTTGGTTATCTTCTTGCTGGTTCAATCATAGGACCTGGTGGTCTCAAATTCATTCACGAGATGGTTCAGGTATGTCATCATAAGTAGCTCAAATATATCTTCCTCAATCGTTATCACTTCCTGAATAATTATCAGTTCTTTTCATTATCTGAGTCATAAGTCTCTTCTTACTGATTGTGGTGTCCTCATCGTATACTCAGATTCTGAAAATACGATTAATGGTTCTCTCGTATCTCTCCATCTTGGCCTCTGATATTACGAGTTATCTTAATTCTGGCTCCCACAGTCTTCCTTGTTTTCCTGCCAGAGATACTTTGAACTCGTGACATAATTACGAAATATGTTTTCGTGTCAGTCAAGTATTATGCAAAGCAAATCATTTTCGAATAGGGCCTGTTTGGTAACAATTCTGATTCTCTGATTCTGCTCCCCGAAGCAGAATCTCGTTTGGTAAAAAAAATGATTCTGATCCCAAAGAGTGTTCCCAGAATAAGTTTTGAAGCCTAAATAAAAATCATAAAAAAGATGATTTTTTATTCCAGAATCACTTTTGAGAAACAAAGGAAAAATTGTCAAAAAAACCTAAACATATTGCACTTTTGCCAATTCAATCTTGTTGGCTGGCCGACACTGATGTGGACAATTTTTAATAATATTTTATTATTTTATTATTTTTATTTAATTTTTTCTAAAAATTGTCAAAAAAATCTAAACATATTGCACTTTTGCCAGTTTAATCTTTTTTGTCGGCCGACATTGATGTGGACAATTTTTAATAATATTTTATTTTATTTTTTTCTCTTTTTTTCTTTTTCTTTTTCTTTTTTCTTTTTGCTTCTCTTATTTTGCATGAGAAGACATACATATATAGCTAACACACTACCTTTAAATAATTTCTCTCTCTCTCTCTTTTCTTTTTCCTTTTTTTTTGGGGTAATATTGGTGCAGCAAGGAATGATGAAGGAGAAGGTAAAGGTGGTTGCTTTTTTTGCGAGGGGATTCGAAACGCTTGAAACTAATTAAATCTTTCTTTCTGTTGTTGGTGCTTTTTGTGAGGAGGGGACTAAAATGTGAAGGTAAATGCACCACCATGCAAGAGCGTTTCTCGTTCCTATGGTTGCTTCACAATTCACCAAGGCACACATTCTGCTATTTTTTTGACACGCAGTTGTCAAGCGTCACTTCTTTCTTCTCTCTCTCTCTCCTTCCCACACACACACAACCTCACCTGATTTTTTTAATGTATTTTTTCTCTTATATTTTTCATCATCAACAATAACTCTTCATTTCTCTAAGATAAATGAACATATGTATATTTTTCATCACTTCTTTATTTAATATGTTGCAAAAAATCATTTTTCTTTGTGATTGTATTTGTATGATGGCATAGGTACTTTATAGTTACAAGATGTAATTATTTGACTTTAATGAAAAAATTAGGAAGATAAATTGTTTCTGGGAACAAAAATTATATGCAGTTACCAAACGCGTTTTTATTCCAGGAACAGAAATTTTGTGTGGTTACCAAACGCGTTTCTGATTCTCTGAAACTCATCCAGGAATCAGAATAAGAAAGAATCACTTCTGAACAAAATCATTTTTTAGGATCAGGATCGTTACCAAACAGGCCCTTACTCTACTTTATTTAGCATCTCAACAGAGTTGAATTTTATTATGAGTTCATTGGAATTTTATTATGTGTCCATTACTGATATTCTTACTTATGATGGTGAAACCACATTTCCTATGATGATAAATAATGTGAAGTCAATTTTTGGCCGCAATTGTTCTGCACTTGTCTTGGTATTTGGTTTTATGGTCAATTTCCATCCTTTACACGCATAGAGTCATCCTTCCGTTCCATAGGAATAAAAACAATTGCTTTGGTACTTCTAAATTTTGTTAAGAACCTTGGCCCTGCTGGTGACCTGAAATATCTTTTACAGATCACTTCTGTTTTAACAGGTTGAGACTGTGGCACAATTTGGTGTTGTTTTCCTCCTTTTTGCTTTGGGCCTGGAGTTCTCTTTGACAAAGGTATGGTGCGCACAGATCAGCAGCTTCTGACAACATTATTTTGCATATGGATTGTAAAACTTCCATTGTTCTTATTATAAAGGTTATTCTACCTTGTTGCTCGTGCAGTTAAAAGCTGTAGGGCCTGTTGCTGTCCTAGGAGGGCTACTTCAAATTATGATATTCATGTTTTTGTGTGGCATAAGTGCCATGGTACAGTAGCAGTAGGGTCTTTTTAATAATACCCGTCATTGCATTCTGGCGAAATAGATTTTGATCTTTTCTGTCAATTTTCAGGTATGTGGAGCTAAGTTGTCTGAGGGCGTATTTGTGGGTGCATTCTTATCAATGTCATCAACGGCAGTGGTACTCATTTAGACATTGTTTGATGCTAGTGTCCACATCCATCTAAATCTACGATTATGCCTCTAACTGTCCTTTATGATGCAGGTGGTTAAATTTCTTGTGGAACGCAATAGTAGTAATGCTCTCCATGGTCAGGTGACCATTGGGACTCTAATCTTCCAGGTACTAAATTGTCATATAACCTGACAAAAGAGTCAAGATCTGAGTTCACACATACAGATCGTGGTGCTAATTTCTGTGATTTCTCGCCTATTTTGCTTCAGGATTGTGCTGTTGGGTTACTATTTGCTTTACTGCCAGTTTTGGGCGGCAATAGTGGCCTACTTCAAGGAATGATATCTATGGGGAAGCTGTAAGTTTGGTTTCTAATTTCAAGTACTTACTTGGTTCAACTTATGTCCAATACATGATAATTTGACAATGAAAGTCTACATTGCAACGGATTTGATGAAGCTGAAACTCGCATAATTTTTCTTGGCACCTTGTGCCCTTGTTGAGAATCATTATTAACATGCGTATTGTATTCTTTACTCTGGTGGCTAATATCATTTGCCCCAATTATCTGTTCTTTTTACCAGCACCCTTATGTGAGTAAATTCTCGGTGGCATCTGTCTAATATTTGATTGCAGGCTTCTTGTACTGTCCATATATCTCGCTGCTGCATCTGTTTTATCCTGGTCATTTGTACCCCGCTTTCTGAAGCTAATGATACAGTTATCTTCACAGGTGAAGTTTTAGGAAGTTTACATGTTTCCTTTTGTTTTATTTTGCATCTAAAACAGTAATTATGCTGTTCTGCAGCTGACTCACTATTTTTGGCTCATATATTATTTTATTTTTTGATGTAGACAAATGAACTATACCAGCTCGCTGCCGTTGCTTTCTGCTTATTATCTGCATGGGTAAGTGTAACAATGTTGAGTAACAAAAGAAAGCATAGAGAGAGAGAGATTCATTTCCTTTCACATTGTTTCTTGATAAATGCTTTCTGAAGTGAGTTTCATCTGTGATCTTCCCTGTGCTGCTGAAAAGCTATTATTTCTTCTCATCCACGGATTTGTTGCCATTTTCTCAGTGCAGTGATAAATTGGGCCTCAGTCTTGAGCTAGGTTCCTTTGTTGCTGGAGTTATGATATCCACCACTGACTTCGCACAGCATACTCTTGATCAGGTAATTGTCTTCACTGTCAATTTTGAGCCTGGTTTTTTCAGCTTTTTTGTTCTTTCTGTGTACATAGGACTAGGTCTCTCTCTCTCTGTGAACAAGGGGGCTACGGATAGTACATCTCCAGTGCTCTCTGGGCAAGACAAGTTCCTGTCAGTCAGAAATTACAGTTTGTCACTGCTTCACACGAGTAGAATCATAGTATCTTGGGGTCAGATTGGTTTAGGAAAATCCAAGCTTGCTACCTCATTGGGTTGTAAGCTGATCCATTTGCGATGCAATTTCTTTTTAACATTAAACTTTGTTATGTTACAGGTGGAACCTATTCGGAATTTATTCGCTGCTCTCTTTCTCTCTAGCATTGGAATGCTTATAAATGTACATTTTCTTTGGAATCACGTGGATATACTTCTGGCATCTGTTTTGTTGGTTATTGTCATTAAGACAGCAGTTGCTGCAACGGTTACGAAGGCCTTTGGATACAGTGTCAGGACATCATTTCTTGTAAGGCATTCAGCCTAGCATCAATTTCTTGAACAAACATTATATGAGCGTCACTTACCATGTATAAGGATTTGTAGGTTGGAGTGTTGCTTGCTCAAATTGGAGAATTTGCCTTTGTTCTCCTCAGTCGTGCCTCAAATCTTAATCTTGTTGAGGTGATTCCTTTCTTTATGATGCATTGAGCTGCTCTTTATGGCTAACTTTTTCCTTTCTATTGCTGGTTTACCATTAGTACCTCTTTCAAAATGAATTTGAAGCAAAGATGCATATTAATCTGAGATGGAAAAGACATCCTCGCTGTTCCTTCAGAAAATACTTTAACCGTAAATTTTCATCAGTAGCTTTCATTTGCTTCCCAAGTGAATGGAATGTTGGCCTCAAAGTACTTTATTTGCCTTTTCAACGAGAATCAGCATCCTGAACTTTGCATTTTACGACATGTCCTGAGTGTCCCACCTATTCAAGCATCTTTTGCGGAACCTTCGCAATTGTTATAGTTTTTAAATTAATTCCCTGTTATGCAGGGGAAAATGTATCTTCTTCTTCTTGGAACGACAGCCTTTAGTCTGGTAAGTCTCCTTTTAGCCAAATGATTTGTGGGGATCTTTTCTACAATGCCATGGTGTAAAAGCGCATGGTGAATTTCCACCATCCAACTTTAATGAGTATATTGAACCGTTGGATTAATGAAATCCACAAACTGGTACTTGGGGAACTGATCATTCATTAAGCTTCTAAGATGTCAGCAATTGGTCGGTTGTACAAGTAACATATGAAATTCCTCTCATCTGTGAAAGCTATAATCTCTTAATAGGTTGAAAGTTATATTGCTTAAGAAAGTAACTATTAACATGAGAAAGTTACTAATATTAACTATTGATACATGAGCAATTACTTTTCATATGGTAAGTTACTATTGACAACATGGAGAAGTTATTTTAACTAATAGGTTGCAATTTTTACATTTTTCATTGGAAAGTCAGAGAAGTTAATTAAGCACAGCTATATTGTTGGGTGCTTTTCATTATGAAGAAGTTACTTATCACGTAGGAAAGAAAAATTGTAAGTATAGAATCGTAATTTACCTTAGCAGCTTTCTACCTAATTAGTAAGCACGGTAACTATTTCTTGTGGCTAGTATTTGTTGGCTATCCCACAGGTTTTAACCATTTTTGAGCCAAGTCATAGAAATGCCTGATCTCATCCTTTTTGCGTACCATGTTTCTGAATCAAGCATGATCCTGCAGGTGACGACTCCTCTGCTGTTCAGGTTGATACCTGCAGTGATAAACTTGGGTGTACTCATGCATTGGTTCCCCTCAGAAAGCAGCACACAGAATGAGGTCCGTAACCCCCC
>BCNH02000001.1:25962743-25977292 GCA_001662345.2 Metrosideros polymorpha var. glaberrima
CCTTTTCTCTCTCTCTCTCTCTCTCTCATGTATATGTCATGAGCAAGTTACGATTTTAGCTAGCGTGAAATGTTAGTCTTATTTAATGTGATAGGAGTTAACCCTTTTAAAGTGTGACAGCTGAAAATCGATCTGATTTTTCATGTGTAATGGTTTGGTTACTGCAACACTCACTAGAATTGTTTATCCTCACAGGAGAAGGTTTCCAGAGGTGCATAACATGATGACACAGATTGCTGTAATAATGCTAAGGTTAACAATTTCTTTGGTCGGGAACAGCACGTACATCTCAATCAACTGTGAATACTGGGGCTTCAATGCCGCACTTCTTTTCAGATATACACATTCACAAAGGGTCCAGTTGATACTCCAAGCTGCACAGTAGAATCGGAATCAGCTCACAGCTTCTTTGTACATAACATAGGGATTTTGTTGGCCAATAGTGTACATATCGCCATTCAGTCATGTCTGGGGAATAGCTTTGTACCTTACTTGTCTGCTTAAATCGGTTTGATCGTCCTCCAGGTGGTAAAGGATTGCGCTTGTGTGGGCAAGAAAAGAAGCTTACGGAGAATAGATTGACATTTTGATATCTACTACTTGTTCCGACATTATTCATAGCGGACCATAATAGTTGACATCCGTAGGCCGAAGAAACGATGCTAAGTATTGCGATCGTTGAATATCAAGAGAAAGGTTCTTTCTCGGGATCAGGCATAGGAAAGTTGCAGAGCCTACCACTTTGGGAAATGCCGAGTTCGTTCTATGATCGCTGCAAACGATGTTCGACAAAAATGCGTTTCATTGTAACACAGATCGTTGCATTAGTAGCGAGAGAATAAAAGCACAAACTCGAAATCCAGAGTTTAGGGTTGTAGATGATTGAGGAAGGGAAAGTAATGTGCAAATTCTTATTCTGTGAAATTGGGGGATAAAACAAATGGTGCAAAAGCGATTTTCTTTGACACCTCGAATAGCTAATGACACACCCTTAATAGTGATTGGGCAAGAATGCCCCTGACTCAAACGTTGAGCAGACGGCCCATCTTTGCATGGGCTTTCCCTTCGTCATCACGATGCGGCCCATCTCATGTTGGCATCATCTTCAACCAGAGAGTAAAATGACTCTACCCTACCTTGATTGAGCTACTCGTAGAATCTGATTCGACGCTTCTTTCTTCGAGATCGGCGAAGCTTTGACTCGCATTGACTTCCACAGCTCGAGAGAGAGAGAGAGAGAGAGGGAGAGGGAGAGGGAGGGAGGATGTCGAAGGTCCGGTGCCAGCGAATCGGCTGCGATGCCTTCTTCTCTGAAGACGACAATCCAGAAGGTTCCTGCCGATACCACGACGCGGTATGCTCAAATCCACCTCCACTCTCTGCGTCGGATCGATTCCATGCTTTCAGCCGGATGCATTAGTTGCGCCCGCTATTCAATGGTTTCCACTATGCTTAGTCCCTAGGTTTGATTCTGATCCAGCCGAGGCCGACTGGCCGAGAGCAATCGGAGACGAGTAGTTGCCTATTCCTCACCTTGCTATGATTGACATGTCAAGTGCGTAAACTCGTATCACGTGGAAATCTTCGTCCCTGAATTGAAGAAATTCGGAATTGCGGTTGCTGCCAATCATGCTGTTTCGCGAAATATGGATGGTTTGGAAACAATTTTTCTAAAAATGATTTCTTGTATTGCTTAAAGGAATTAGACAATGGAAGATATTTTCAGCCTATGTTTTGCTTCCTTTTGTGCTTTAAATTTGGGTATTCGTATTCATTGTCAAGGGGGAGAGCATTGTTCTCTGCTGATTAATCTTTATTTCTTTGTGCATCGCTGCTGGTTACTTTGCGACGGCATGTGCCTCTCATCATCAGGGAGTAAGTTTTCAGTCTTGACTGCTTTCCCTCTCTATTAGTCGCAGCACGATCTCCCTTGTTGTCCTTTTGCACCTCCGTTCGTTGCCTTAGCTTAGATCAAAATGCTAATCTCTGCAGCCTATATTTCATGACGGGATGAAAGAGTGGAGTTGTTGCAAGAAGAGAAGTCATGATTTCAATGAGTTTCTGGGAATTCCTGGGTATGTATGTGTTTTTACTTGCTTAACTTCGTGAAGCCAATGACTTAGTGCCGACATGCTGTAGAACTGCAACTTACCTGGTGTGGGGACTTGATAGGAATGACATTTGCTCATAGAGGTTTTCCGTTTGATGACCCGTGCTCTTACATTTATGCTCTCGATGCTGAGAGTCTATCATCCTTTGACAGTGTTGTTGGGTAATCGGGTGTTCGAAAAAGTTTCTTGTGTATTTAAGTGTGCAAGTACGCGTAAAATAGTCTAATGGGATAACGGTTTCTTGTGGAAAAATAAAAATCTATGTAGTTGTTTATTTCGAGAATTATGATATGCATTAGGTATAGTATATTTGTTTATCTGTATAGTGTTGGAAGCAAGTTGAAAGCAATATAAGTTGGTCCTTTTTCAAAATTAGTTAAGAACATGAACTAGAATATGATAATGTCTCTGCTGGTTTATGTTTTAAACAGCAAAGAAAGTCAAGCACCTCCAAGTTAGGTCTTTGCTTCCCACTTTCTTTGATGTTGAGCAGAGAAATATTTCACCACATGGAAAGAGTGCATGATAAAAAATGTGGAAACAGTAGTAATAGTACTGTGAATCACTGGTTGATATGATTATCCAACTTGTCCAAGATGGTGTCAAATGCACATGAGTGAATGACAACATGCCCTCTCATGTTGGTCAATGCATATACATTTGCTCGAACTCGGACATGCATTTAAAGTTGTTTCTGCAGAATGAAACAAAGTGGCACTTGCTGAAGCCCGTCTTTATGACATCGATAAATTTTTTGGATCTTTATGTAGAGTATGTCCCTTTAGAGAAATGCGATAAATGTAGCAGTTCCATTCGGATGAGTGAACTTTACATAAGCATTTTATTTGGAAGGGTTCCTTGAGCTGGATGTTGACGTTGCGACCTTTTCCATTGATTTAGATGTAAGAAAGGCAAACACACTACCGAAAAGCCATCAACCAAGGCAGTTACAGCTACTAGGACTCCAAGGCCTGCCTTCACTGCTGCTCCTGCAACTAATGCATCATCAAAAGAGTCCTGCTCGAGATGTCGGCAGGGTTTCTTCTGTTCTGATCATGGTACCTAATTCATACAGGATTCCTACAATTTTAATTGATAGTGTTGATTTTGTTTTTATCGCAGTACATTTTTCACATGGAAGTCCTTTAATTAAATCGATAATATGCAAGTTCTTATTGACTAGAACCTTTTCATTTAGAATGCTAATATAGGTAGAGCTTACTCCCCAAGATTTTGGATGGAAAATGATAGTTGTCTTGAATAAGTTTGCAGCCCTAATGTTGTGCCTCAAGCTAAGATTTGATTGTTAAATAGAACGGAATCATATGAGTGGGCTATTTGAAGTGAATGATGCAGCTATCTCTTCTAAAGAATCTCCTTGTTATATCTGATCTCATCTGCTCTGGCCTTAGGTTAATATGAGCATCATATAGAGAAAAAAATATAGTGCTATCACTTGTGAGTCACATTTATGTTTAGTATAGATGATTACTTAGCTTACTGTTTAAAGTTCTGTTAGTGAGAAGCTATTGTAGCTCATGCTACTTTCAGCAATTCATGAATCCGAACTAGTGATTTCATCTCAGGTTCAAGAACCAGAAAAACGAACATAGATGTGGCAAATGCAAATGCCGAACCTGTTGTTGAAAGCAGTAAGATTGTTGAGATCTCTGCGCCACAAAAGAAAATAATCGACATAAACCAGCCACAGACCTGCAAGAATAAAGGATGTGGTCAAACTTTCAAAGAGAAGGATAATCATGAGACAGCCTGCTGTTATCATCCTGGGCCTGCTGTTTTCCACGACAGGATGAGAGGGGTATGATCTCTTTCTTCAATGAAAAACTTCTTACTGTACCTATTTATATAGATATTGCTTCTTGTGTTGAATCATATCCT
This sequence comes from Metrosideros polymorpha var. glaberrima, assembly GCA_001662345.2. NCBI lineage: Eukaryota > Viridiplantae > Streptophyta > Magnoliopsida > Myrtales > Myrtaceae > Metrosideros > Metrosideros polymorpha. The sequence goes on from BCNH02000001.1 coordinate 25,966,754, forward strand.
TAACCATTTTGCCATGTTTGCGCCTCAGTGGAAATGCTGTGATGTTCACGTTAAGGAATTTGATGAGTTCATGACTATTCCACCATGTACCAAGGGATGGCATAATGCAGATCCGGCATCATAGGGAGCACTAAGGCGTAGCGATGAGGTTTTGTATGCATTGTATTGGGAGTTGAAACTGGACTGGAGGTTATTATCCTTTACAGTGAAAATTCCACTGATTTCCTTGATCGACATGGTATTGGCCATGTCAAGAAGATATCCTGCTTCTAATCTGTGATTAACTTGTACCTTAATTTTCAGTTAGAATTCCCTTTGATTATTGCTGTGTCGCAAAATGCTATTCGGAGGTTCAAGGTAATCTTCTCTCTAAGCTGTTTTCCTGATCATTCTGGTTCGGGAGCTCCCAAAGTGAAGAGTCTTTAAACGGTTCTTGCTTATCATTATGTAATTGAAATTAATAACTAGGCATCGGGTATGTTGTCTTACTCAAAGTGACATGGTGATTGCTGTGGTGCTTCTTGGAGTAAGCACGTGGGAGTAGTTTTTCATAACATTTTGATGGTGGGATGGGATCGTAGTTTACGACTGTGATTTATTTGAGAGTAGAGCTCTGAAGCAAAAAAGCTCATGCTGTTACCCTACGCATTTTGCGTGAATAGATAAGTAGCTCTTATGGAGGATTCATTTAGCCTTGAGCAGTAGGGCTTTTAGAGGAGCCTTTTCAAACCAACAGGTCATCTACATTGTCAAGCAAACCGGAATCGATCAAGTTCAGGCACTGTTGTCTCGTTAAATACGTGAGAAAATGACACAAATGGTCCTTGAACTTTGGTCTGATCTGCAATGTGGTGTATGAATTTTCAATTTGTTCAATGTGGTATCTGAACTTTTAACACGTGTTTATACTAGTCCTAGACTGTATAAAAATATTCAATATTGTCGTTTCATTATTTTAAATTCAGGGACAACATCGAACATTTTCATATAGTTTTGGGGCTAGTTTGAACATGTACAAAAAGTTCAGGGATCATATTGAACAAATTAAAAGTTCAAGGACCACATTGAAAATTGATCTAAAGTTCAGGGGTTATGTTGAGCAAATTTAAAAGTTCAGGAATCACATTGCATATTAAAAGCCATCTCTTTACTACTCTTTGATCAGATTCATTTCACGTGGAATTGGTAACTAACAGGACCTTTTCTTGGGGCTGAAAACTGAACCTGATGATGAGCAGGACTTTTAAAATAGAGCGTTGCGAAAGAACAGAGGCACTGGCCGACAACACTTCCTAGATAATGCTTACAAACTTTTTAACTTGACCGTGGTTCCCTGGGACTATGCACATGGCAAATGTAATAATGTGGAATGGGCACTCGTCCCTGACCCTCCATAAAATAATACTTGGCCACGAGCAACTTGCCAAGCGCTGTTCCCCCAGCTCCTTCAACAGGGCTAACACACGAGAGAGAGAGAGAGAGAAAGTAAATACACGCGAGGTCGAAAAATTAGATGAGGAACGACCCCAACAGTCCACACCCAATGTACTCAAAAGCTTCCCACCGTTAAGCCCATGCCCTAGTTCGTCCGGCCAGTGATTAAGTTGGCACTATTCTCTTTGCACTCTAGTGGGTAATGTCTGATCATTCAGAGAAAATAACTGATGTACTTCGACAAAGACAAACACTCCCAATGGACAAACAAAAATGAAATTGACATTATTTACAAGATTTGACGACGCTGTCGTTTGTAAGACTAGCTTTATTTGGCAAGCCCAAGCTCGGATTCTACTGATCCCTCAAAACCATGTCACCTCTTTACATGGGGTCCAATCGTATATCACCACCATATACGTACAAATGATCAGGGCCGGAAACAAAACGAAAACCCCCGACGATCTGAACCTCAAATTGAAAAAAAGTAGGAACTCAATAGCAAACCCAGATCTCTGCAGCAAAGTGGAGAGCCGTAAAGGGAATTTTTTGCAGCAGCGAGGGAGATGAGAATTGAGAAAAGTTAGGAGGGATGAAGAGGAAAAACTAACTGTATGCGACTGGAATATTATTGATCAAACCGCCCAAGCTGGTGCACTCGAACAAGGCCTTCGCCGTCATCTCCCGCTCGAACCTCCATATGTAATTCAGCCCCACCAGCAGCTCCGTGATCGCCGCCTCCGTCTTCTCCGTGTTCGCAAAGTACAGCGTCTGCAACAGATACACGTTCGTCCTCTGCACCAGGCTATTGTTCTGCTGCTCGATGCTCCTCTCGCTCTGCCACTTGATCATGTTGTGTGCCAACGGGGCTAACCACCCCAGGATCCTCGTCAGCGCGTCCCGCCACTCTAAGGCCAGCGCCGGGTCTCCTGCGCGGCATAGGCCGACCCCCCTCAGCCTCGCCCTCAGCGCCAACCTCACACTGCTCGGCAGCATCGCGTAGAGGTCGTCCCTTGCGTCGGCGCCGACCAGCTGTGGCGACTTGATCATCTTCTCCATCACGATGATGAGGTTCGCATAGTGAAGCGCGAGCGCTGCGGCTCCCAGCGTCGTCGCCGGCGGCTTCAGGAGCTTGGAATTCGAGTCGAAGAAGGCATTCGCCGAAGAATCATCAGTATCGTTTTTTCGGAGATCCTCTTGCTTGGTGCTTCTCAATGGTCCTGATATGAAGTGGTTAGGATTTTCGCTCGGATGTACTGTCGCGGAAGCCGACAAGCTACGCGGTAGAGATGATGGATTGACAATGATGTATCGACTTCCGAGCCCGAAGACGAGCTTGATCCTGGCTAGGTTCGTGAATATACACCTCGCTAGCGTCAAAGTCACCGAATCGAAGCTTCGGTTCCATAAAGACTTCTCTCTCAGGCATTTGATCTCCTGCTTCTGAAGCATTATCTTCTGTTGCAGATCGAGGATCTTCTGTTCTTTCGCCGACAACGACGACAAAGACGAGTCGTGTTGCTGTTCGTGAAGCTGGAGAGATTTTCGCATGCTGCTCTCGAGTACTGAGAGCTCCTCCATCTCTCGATGCAACGTCGTGGTCGCAGTGACGTACCGATCCATCTTCTTCGTCAAAATCTCCATGTCCTTGTAGCTCAGGCTCCAATGGTTCGAGTCGCGTCCGGCGTTTGCAAACTCACCAAGAAACCGTTCAAAATCCCGGAGGTTTGAATCTTCGCAACGCTTGCGGAGGACACTGACTGCTCTTGCCACATGCCGGAGGCTCTCGACCATCTCTGCGCAGGCGAGGCCGAGGAGGAAGGCCTCCTCGTTGGAGACAATCTTGCGGACACCTTCGAGGGAGACGGACTCGTTGCGGAGGCGGACGACGTTCTTGTCCGAAAGGGACTGCCACAGGTGGAGGAGCTTCGACATGAGCCCGGCGATCTCGAAGGCCAAGACACGGACGCTTTGCTTCTTGTTGCTGAGCAGCTTCGGGTGCGGCGCGCCGGACTTGACGGCATCAAGGCCGTGAGCTATGGCAGTTTTCACCTTGACCACCCATGTTTCCAGAGCCATGTATGTATAATACGTTTTGTACTAGCGTGACTCAAGTTGTTATGATGAGAAGGAGAAGAAGAAGAAGAAGAAGATAAGGGAAAGGATAATGGAGGGGGGTTGAAGATGAAGAGAGGCAGGTGCGAGGCTCGTGGGGTGTTTCAGCTTGACGAGACTTCGTGAGCTTCCCTTTCTTTAGCATTCATTACTCATTTTAAATTCCCTCTTCGAGATCGAGATAGGGAGAGAGATGTTACCCTTAGATCAAGTGGTATCGATATTCTATAGGAAAGAAATTGCTGTAAAGCCTTCCCCCACTATAAATTTTTGTATGCAACCTGTTAGAGTAATTAAATATTAAATTACGCATTTATTTAACCGTTTAAGTTTTTAGAACAGTTAACAGTGATCCTACAATAATCATAAATATAATACATTGATCAAGAATTTCAATATATGTATTCTACTTTCATTTTAGTAAGTGTTATTAATGGTTGGCATTGTCACATGTCCTATCAGACCAATACATACAATCTTGGTATACAGTGAAAAATAATCTTCTATAGTTTATTATTAGATTGGGTTAGATTTCCACATCCGAAGTCTCCATATGATCAGTGTATTGGAATGCCTAGACTCTATTTCTATATTATTTTTTTAAATTTTGAAACGGTACTTTTATTTTCTATAATAAAGGTTCTAGGAATGAAGCGGGCAGGCACTTATGTTATAGGGTGCAAAGAAGCACTTTTCATCTTCAGATGCTGTTCTTTTCTAAAATGAGGCAGAGAGGGCCATACCCTTATCGTCCTCTTCCTTTCGATCTTTCATAATGCCCTTTATCTTTTCTTTATTCGTTTGTGGCTACTAATAAGTAATGATGACCCTAGAAGAAAGACAACAAGAAAAGAAATTAGATCGCCCCACTATTTTTTTTTACTCCTTAATCAATTGGAGAGATTCTATCTCGAATACAGGTGAGCGGCCCCCCTCTCGGTATTGTGTGGAATGATAAGGTGGACTGAGCAGTTAGATACTTTCGTCTTTAATTCTTCATGAGGTCGAGCCCAAAGAACTAAAGAAAGGAAAAGGAAAATTAAAAAAAAGAAAAGAAAAAAAGTTAATCATATCAAAAGGAAAGACTTGATCGAGGTGCAGCAATTAATTTACTCGAAAACTAAAAGGGTTTATTGCCACACGGTCGAGGAGCACTTGATCGAGGGTTTTTAGTTTGAGATCCTTTCGTTTTTTAGGCTTGATATTAAGAGATGGACAGTCCCTAATTAGTGATTATGGTGCATATTTTCTCGTTCTTGCTAGTCAATAATGACCGCGCGAGCGAAGAGAAATGTGGAATGATCTTCTTTGTCCTGAATAATTCTGGTATGTCGTCTTGGAATCCATGATTATGATCCCTGAATTTATGAAAGATGGGTAGGGTTTCTTCAGCAGACGACAACCCACTAAGGACAATGAAGCCCTTACACACAAATCACGTTTGATTGGAGATCTGTCACTTTCGATTTCGATTACACAGAGAACATCCAATTTCCACTTCTTCTAAGACTGTTTCAATTTCGTTTTGGGACTAGATTGAACAACGGGTAAAAGTTCAAGTAGTGATGTTATCGTTACTCCTTTCGTTCATAACATCTTACATATAATATAGATCTTGGATTCCAATAAAAAAAATGTATTGGATTTAACTTTGAACTCGGGGTCAATTTTCATAATCATCTTTCTTAGTCTTCACAAATTCACTCTCGCTCAAGCAAAATGCCCAAACAAAAATTGATATCTCACAGTACTGTTTTTTATGTACGATGTTATAAACGCCCAAAAATAACCATTTATATGTTTTTAATACTGTTTCGAACTCATTTTCAAGGATGACCTTATTTAAGTAATCGAATTTTGGACACAAGCAGTGACACGAAATAGAGTTTAAAGTTGCATATTTACATATATCAAGGCCTGCATCTCAATTCAATTGGAACATTCAATTGTGCGAGATTTGCCCGCATTACACACGAGACTACTTAATTCGACGCTCAGAGCGGGATCATAGTGATGCAAAGTACATTAGAACAAGAAATCTCTTGTCACCGCCACCTTATGTCCTGTTCATGAGAATTAACCACATTGAACATACGAGTACACGTATATGAATATGCACGTACGACCATGAGAAGACACATGAAGGGCACGAATGGAGGGCGGTGTCTAGGGTTCGAGGGAACAGTGCCCCCCGAAAGCTGACAAGAACTGTGTTCTACAGATAAGATTATAGTGCTGAACATGATTTGCCCACTATAACCAAGAAGAAGAGGAGGAGAAGAGAACCCCACTCACTCATTCACCTCACTTGGACATTGGACACGGATAGAGGAAAGTGGCTTGTTGGGTTTTCGATGGATTTGGACGTCATCGAGTTTTCATGGTAGCTGTGGAAGGAAGGATGGCAATCTCTTTTCATCTTTTGACGATTTGACTTTTTCCATATTTGGTGGTGTTTCCTTTCTTTGTTTTTCCCTCTTATTTTTGTGGCTGAATTTGCAGGAGTCCTTCCTTTTTGACCTCTAAACTTTGTTTTTTTTCGCCGACCAGTGGCTCGCAATCCGCAAGTGCCCTTATCTATTTGTCCCCAATATGAATAGGCTAACTGGTGCTTCCCTCCCTTGCCTTTTGACCATATCAGCTCTCTCAAACATTATGAACAGAATGTCCTCTCTCTCTCTCTCTCTCTCTCTCTCTCTCTGTGTCACAGATTTTATTTGTGTTGACTGCACTGATGTGATGCAGTTTGCAATTGCACCGTTCAACTTTGCTTTCCCTTTCAAATTCCTTCCACAACCAACGTGCAGAGATTATATGTGCGCGGCACAACCAATATATAGTGAATGTCCGTTGAAAATATTGCCAGAGATTAATGATGACTTGTGCCGGTTCGGATATCACGTAAGTTAGTGGAAAGTTTAGAGCACATCGATTGTGAAAGTCACCAAAGTAAAATTTAGCCATTATGTATCGAAATATAATGGTCATGATGGGAATTTATTCTCCTCTCTCTCTCTCTTTCTTATTTGGCCTAGTTCATTTTTTATTTTTTTTTGATAGTCTAGCCTTACTGACCAAGAACTAAGATCAAACCTGGAGTGATGTACACAGGTGTGAATCCATATAATGGAAGAGAATCCGCAGGCACCGGGATTTGCAGCCACTTGAGCCAGAAGAGCAATCAAACGCTGCAATGCTGGTTTCGATGAATCAACAGATCTTCAAACATATGGTTGGGAACAGCAGCCCGACCCACGACCTGTTACTATCTGAGGCGACACCCGCTGATCGCACACACTTGTCGCGTCACGGTTGGTCGAGATCGTGCCACGATCGGGAGCGGTTTAGATCTGAATTGCGATGCGATGCGGCAGTTTCTATCGATAGCTTCGCTTACACAGCAACGCTTGACATTTGTGTCATATAAAGAAACCGTGCTGGATTGACATGTACGATGAAAAAAAAAAAAAGAATTGGAGAAGATGTCATGTCTTTTAGTATAAAATGCAATGAACCCACTTCTCAAATTTCGTGATCTAAGAAGATTTTGATTCAATCTAGCCCATTCTATTCATAAACTACGTGTTTGTGCATTATTTTAATTGTGTATTCTTACGGTACAGACTAGGAAATCTGCAATATACAATGGGGAAACTCACTTAAAAAATAAAAATCAAGACTAGTCAAATCTTCTCTTAATTTACACTCCTACGTATCGTTATCCCTCTAGAAAATATCTCATCCACGGGGCTTAGCGTAGATTACGGCTTTGTTTATTACGCGAAAAATAAATGATTTGAAAAATATTTTCTAAAAATAATTACTTGAAATAATTAGTCAATAAAAAATATTTGTATTATTGACAATAATTTATGTTTAAACATATTCGTTGATAATGAAAATATTTTTCGTTCATTTATTTTTATAAGCGATACAAATGATATTTTTAAAAAAATATTTTTCAAATCATTCATTATCCGCAAAATAAATGAAACCTACATGTCTAACATATGTTTTTATTTTTAGGGACGATTCCAAATTCGACGCACCCGCACATTTTGTCCGCCATCCTGTTGTGCTGCTGTCACATCTCCATGTGAGCTCTACTCGCTTGTGGACATTGACCACTTTGCAATCTGCATCATCCGGTGAGAGTGGAAGATGCGTCCACCCAACCCTTTGAGATGGCGGGACAATAGCTTCCCTCACCATCTGTGACTTGGGAACACATCTCTAGCCACGCTCGAATTCAGGATCCGAGCTCGCCGGGTCGACTCGAGCCAAAGTTGGCCAATACCCACCAAGCCCGGTTAGCTAGCGGCTCGAAGAACAAGTACGGCATGCATCGTACTTACTCGATTGCGAATCTAATCACTCGAGCAATCTTGATCGTATATGATAAAAACTCTTGATGAGTCGAATTCCCTCTTAACAAAAGTACGCCCAATTGAATTTTCGCATCGCGCCTTCCTCAATTCGCGGTGGAGGTCCTTGTCATACAAGATAGACTATACCCACGAATGAAGACTCTCGAGGGGCAGGGGCAAATGTAGAGGAAACGTGAGGCTCTCTTTCAACGTCAAAGCACACTCGATTGTTAATGCCTCATCAAGGCCATACGTATGAAGCTACTCTGGATCCCACTATCACGAATGTTTTTTTCCAAAATCTCCCCAAAAGACTCTCAATTCGATTGTGGTTGCGCTTTGCAATGTGGAAAGAAACAGTGGGAAGAAGGAAAAAAAAAGTTAAAGTGGGGGGGACGATATTGCGCATGGGAGCAGACACCTCATGGCCTCGCGTTCATCGAATTAGAGGGACTCGTGTTCCGCTTTTGCTCGACAGAGCCTTCAAGAAAAGAGATGGTCCCCGGCCTCAGCAGTTTCCATACGTTCATCGTCGTCTCTTGAGCTTTAACATTGACAGACCATGTGCACGTGTGTCATCATCACCGTACGTCCGTGGTAGACCAAATAATGTCGATCGCCTCGCACGTGCTTGAGGCCCCCCAACCACCACCTCCCAGCACACATGCCCGACATCCCAACACAAACTGGTTACTGGCCTGGTGGGTAGTAATTGCTCGTTAGATGCCACATGATTAACGGGAACTTCTCCTTTGGAAAAAGGAGGACGGAGTTCATGCCTTCAGCGTACGTACATCCGAATCAAGAAAGGAGGATAAATTCTGAGCTGTTTATGGTCAGGTCACTTTGGGAAAAAGTTGCCAGAGGTCATGATTGCAGAGATGGAGACCACACTCTGGATCGAACAGGGAATGTTCCACTCTTGTGTTTAGATGCTCAGTACAAGGCAGGTTTAATGATTCGGTTTGCATGAAAAAGAGAGCTGGCGACATCGTGCAAGATGGGGGTCTTGAATGTTCGAAAGGAAAGGGTGTGTGCGCATTTAAATTTTTTGTGCCTCTGAGAAATTCAGTATCTGCTCTGAAATACTTCGAGGCGCATCTTCTACCCAGAAGGGAGAGAAAGAAAAAGGAAGCAGAGAAACTTTCTAAGGCACCTGTCATGATGAAGTGTGTGCAGTGATTCAAGGGACTTTGGTGCTCTGTTTCGTCCGTGCGTTACAGGGAGGTGTCCTCGCTTCTGGTGGACCAAAACCTTTCCATTTGCAGAAGAGGAATCCGAGTCGGAGCTCTGTCCCTCCTCTAAACCAGTCTTTCGACTGCATGTTGAAACTGTAATATTTGGCTTAGTTAAAGGTAGTGAGACCCACCTTAAAAGAATTTAAAAAAAAAAAATTAGTTGACCAAGTCAACAAAGGAAAAGCAAAGCAGAACAGTGGCAACTCGGTTCTTTTAAAGAAACCCGAGAGCTCGCGTGAAAGAAAGGAAGAGAGAGAGAGGGAAAGAAAGAGAAAAGAAAAGAAAGAAGAAGAAGAAAGGGAAAAGAGGGGTTTCGCCTACAGGTCGTGGGGACCTCGCCAAGCTGAATCAACTTCGATTTGTAATATCCGGTAAGTGCTCGCACCCGTCGTTTGTCTAATCGGAGAAATTTTCGGAATTAGGGCTCGAATTCGGATTTAAGTGAAATTTGAGCTGCGAAGTCAGATTTTGGAGCCGTTAAGTTGATTTTTTTTTGAACAATGATAGTTAAGGGTGTTGTGGAGCTGTGAAATTTTACGGATCTTGATTTGGACTCACGGTTTGCAAGAAACGAATTTTTGAAGTCGTGCGCGCGCAGTGAACAGTGCGACCAGCAGCCTTCCACGTCGTTTTTCGTCGATTTCTGACTAGTTTTTGGGCTGTCCAACCCACGGGTTTTGTCGTACGTCGAACGATGTTTCTTTTGACTATAAGTTTGCTTAAAACGAAATTTGGTGGAGAAAGTTGTGGCTCGACAAAGTTTAACGTGCAAGTTACGCGTTGCGGACGGCTTTGAATAATCACTTTGGGTGTGCGATTTGTTAGCGCGTATGAGTTGTTTTGTTAGCGTTTTGCTAATTTGTAGTTATTGTAGAGTTTTACCCGGTTTTGACGTCGATTCTCGTTTAATTGATAGGATTACGAGATCAACGAGTCGTCTAGCTACGCGTAGTTTGAGTTTGAGCATTCCAGGTGAGTGGTGCTATACCTTTTATGAATTTATAAACTCATGTCTTGAAAGTGATAAATGTTTGAGTATCACATGAGTTATTAAAGCATGATTATTGCATAAAATCTGGATCGGGCAATTACTACTATTTTGTATTTGGGGACGATGTGAGGAATGTTTTGTGAAATGTATTCCGTTTGTTAAACGGAAGATTATACGTTTGATTTATGAGGTTGATTATGAGTTGATTTTGAATTGAATTATGATATTTGGGAAATGTTGGTGTTGATGCTCAATGTCGCTGTGAGCCCATTGAGGGGCTTGTAGGTATGCATACTAGTTTAGGATATCCTTGTGTGCCAGCTACCGGCGATGTAGGTAGAGACCTTGCCAAGGGGGGAATCTTGATCACCTTGTCACAAGGTATTGTGTCGTG